>VDFB02273068.1:0-64638 GCA_007258455.2 Sequoia sempervirens | reverse complement strand
AGGATGCACTCAATGTCAAAATTTCTATAGATGCAATGGATCTAATCAGGGAAAACAATTATTGGTTCATCCAATTTCAAAGGTTTTCTTATCTCAGAGTGTATGGTTCACTAGCAGTACCCTTGAGGCTCCTGAGGTACACAACTGACAAACTCATCTTGTTGAAAGTGTTTAGGAAGGTTGTTACATTTGAGGTGATATTCCTGTAAGATTAGAGGTTTGGAGGCCTTCCCTTCCATTAAAATTTCTCACCATTCAGAGAAGGAGATGGTTGAATTCCATTTGTATTCACATACAAATAGAGGGAACTTTGATTCCTATGGTGTTGCACAGAAAATGGCTAGCAGAGAATTTAGGCATAAAGAACATATTGAAGACTATTAGGCTAATTGGAGGGATGAATTTGAGGTGATCAGAAGGAAATGATCTAGGTTGTCCTTGAAATTAATTAGGCTTCACAAGAGATCCAAAGTTCCAGACCATGTTGATGATGAAGAGGATCTTCTACAACACCATGACTTTGAGCAATATAAGGATAAGCCACTCCCTCTAGTAAATTGGTTAGAAGAAGAGGTAGTTGATTTAAATGTGCTTAATACTCCTATACTAAAGTACTCTAAATTATGGGTGAAACATAAAATTATGGACTTAGACACAAATGGCACTAAGCTCACCTATAATTTGATGGGAGATCTTGAATCCCATTTAGAAGAAGAAACAAACACCACAAAGGATGACACTATTGGGCCCCATTCGAAGGAAGAAATATAAGACACACAATTCAAAATTAAGAGAAGAAAAAGGATTTAGGCAAAGGGAAAATAAAATAGCCAACCTATTGTCAAGGCAAGGAATCCCTCAAAAGAAATTATTGAAGAAGGAACTAAGGAGGCCCAACCTTCAAAAAGAAGAATCATTTCTGAGGGACAGAGGATAGCTAATTCCAAGTCCAATAAGGCCAAGGTTAGTGAAGGGGATACCACTCATGCCAAGGTGGTTGATGTAGAAATTGTAGGAGAGAAGCCTCAAGTGTATGTATGAAGAAACTCTCCAAAATAGAAAATTGTCCTTGTAGAAGATGATGAAGAAATGATGAGTGAGTATGAGAAAGATAGTGAAGAGGCACCTACTGATGATGCTCAAGAAGAAACAAATAAATCAGCTATACGAGGTAATATTCCTCCTAATTCTCCTATATAAAACATTCCAGTAGATGAGGACGTTGTTCATAATGAGGAAAATGTATTGGGAAATATAGAAGAGGAATATGAAGATGAGGATGTGCCTACGTGCAAAAGTGGGGAATTGTATCATTTTAGGAAGCAATTAGAGGAGAATGTTACAGAAGTGAAAAGAAAAGAGGCAACATCAGAGGTAACAATGGAAATTCCTTCCTAGCCTCCAATAAAAGAGTATGAAAGTATAGTTGATGAAGAAGATAAAAATGAGGATAAACATGATGCAGGGGAAACTGATAAAGGTCAAGAAGATGTTGAAGATCATCCCTCTAAGAATCAAGAGTAGGAGTGGCAATGTGAAAAATAAAAGGATAAGGAGGATTACCCCACCTAGTTTTCTTTTAAAAAGTTATTTTTCAAGTTTTCCAAGGATACAAGTTGGCCATGCCTGGATTTTTGGGGGACAAGATTTTATGTATTTGCAAAGTTTCCTTTTAAGGCCAATTTATGTATTGTTTTATTGAAAGATTAAAATTAGGAAGTTTTAAAATATGGTAAGACCAACCTTTGGGGCCAACCTAATAGAAACCTAATTTTATTTTTCCTCTTGGGATGACATTCCTTGTAAAACTCTATAAATAAGGGCCTCTTCTTCATTTGTAAGGTTGATAACAAATAGTGAAAAGTAAAGAGAAAATAGTTGATAGTTGCTAAGTTGTTGATACTATTACATTTGAGAAACTTGAATTGTCGCAAGTTATTAGTGAATTGAATACAAGTGAAGGAATTGTATTTTGGTCTTCTTCTTTGTGTTATTTAATCTGTGTGGTTCTTGTGGCTCTAGTTTATTATCTTCTGAAGAAGTTTTTATGATTAATCTTAGAGTTAGTTGCAGTTCATTTGTGTTTATGACAGTGTTTGAGGTGTTGAGGAATCTTCAGTCCATAATTTTGGTGATTTTCTAATTGTGAATTACCATGCAAAGTTAGCCTAGGCCTACTCTATTCTATGCTTAAGTTCTATTGTGAATGTTTGAATGCAAGTTTGAATATTTACAATCTAAAATTGTTAGTTTCTTTGGAGATTGCACTGTCTTTGCAATACTATAAATTTGATTTTAGTTAAGCAAGGATTAGTTTTGGAGGATTTCTCTATCCTGAACATTTTGTTATTCATGCAATTGATCTTAGGATTAGATGAAATATCTCCCTTAAACCTTACATATTTTTCTATTTCTTTGAAATATTGTTGGAACTAGATTCACAAAACATCATATAATTTCCATACTTGATGTATTTGAAACTTCCAACATTCAATTTCTAAAGCCCCTTTTATTACCAACATTTTCCTATTATCACTGAGTTGTTTGTTATGTTGTCAATACTTGACATTAGAGAGCTTGGGGTTATTTCTTGAGGCTTGCTTATAGAAATTTACCTTTCAAGAGAGATAGAGTACTTCTATTCTGTCTGAGTTGTTGCAATGTTAAAAACACCATCAATAGACTTGTTTAGGAATCGTTTATTATTTTTAACTTATTATTTTCAAAATGATTTTAATATCCTCCTTTATTAGCTTAGTATCTACTTTTATTCAAAGTGGTAATGATGTTCCATTTCATGCATGTGATGGTGACTTTCCTTTACCCATGTCACTTGGTATTTATGATCATTCTCATGAAATTCCTCACTTTAGAGGATATTTTATTGCAAGGAGATGAAATCGTTGATACTTTTCTTAACATTACTCTACATTCTCTTCATTCCAATTCACTCTCTTCTAGAGATGGTGCATTAATGAATGATGAAGCTATCCTCACATTGGATCCTTGTAGGATAGATGTTGAGCATATTTCTTTAAATGATTCCTCTATAAGTTGTAAGGAAATTATAAATATAATCTATGTCTCTACCACCCCTCAAATTCCTAAGAGACCTATTATTTATCTGACTTTGGCTAGTCCTTCTCCTAAGAGAATTTGTTACATTAATGGTGTTCCATTTCATAGTGATTCTCTAGATCTTTACATGAACGCTCCCTCTTATAGAGAAATATCCCATAGTTATAATAGTAGAAGGAATAAGGAAAATTTCAATCAACCTACTTCTTTACCACCTTCTTAACCAAGCCTTCCATAAGCACCTATACCTAAAACTAAAGCACCTGGTGATTACGATCTTCTCAATGAACTCCACGTTAGTCTAACCAAGATCTCACTATGGTACTTGCTTTAATATATTCTAGTTTATCAAGATATACTTCAGGAAGATTTCTAAAAGATCCTCTTGCATTCTTCCACTTGTCTGATAGATGTTAATGAGTTGATAAATCATATTCATGTGGATTCACCAAATATCATGTTCTACCCATAAGAACCCTTGCCTCTAAAAGTAAAGAAGCAAGTAGACCCTCTAATGATCATAGTTAACATTAATAAAATTGGCATTAGACATACTCTTGTTGACATCGGTTCAACGCTCAATGTATGTAGAATTAATCTATTGCATAAAATTAAAATTGATTCATTTTCTCTTGTTGCTTATTCTCTTGTTATTCATGGGTTCGATAATGTTTGTTGACATCCTTTAGGCACAATAGTATTTCATTTAAGGTTAGGACCTATTAGTGTACCCACCCTCATATATGTTATGTCAAAAAAGTTACCATATGACCTTCTCGGTTGATAGTGGATTCATGCTATAGGTGCAGTCTCATCTACATTGCATAAATCTATTAAGTTCATTCAGAACAATCAAGTAGTCACAATAAAGGCTGACCCCAATGCCATACACTTATGTGAGATTGTTTTTTCCAATCAATATTTAGTTGTGCCTACTCTTATCCCTTCGGTTTCTTCCAATGTGTTGATGTCTACTCCAGTAGTAACTATTACAAAGGAAACTCTTGAGATAGATGTCCCTAAAAATGATCTTTTTGAAGCAATAAATTTGAAGTCTACTCCTACCTCTTCTCAAGAGAATGCATGTCTCTGTGATGATTGGGTTCCTTGGAATTTACAAAATCCTTTCATTGGAGAATATAAATTCAACCTGATAAACTTAAACCTTCTAATAATATCATTCGCACCCACTATAAAAAATGTTTATTGTTCTAGATCGCAGGATAATGTGAATTTTTTTTATAATGTTCTTAATGTTGATCCTCCCCTTTATGAGGAAGATGATCACACCTCTATTCAAGAGGATAATGTTGGAAATCCTATCAAGAAGGCTTGTGGAGATCTCATAGAGGAGTATGATCCCCATTACTGGAACAATGCTCTCTATGGAGACCTTCCTCCTCAATATTCACAAACACGTTATAGCCCTGGCTTCAAACTTGTCTCTAAATATGGCTAAGGGTGTAAAGGTAATGGGTGTAATGAACAAGGCATTTCATTCCCTATAGAATGTTTACTCACACACATAATTTGAGGCTTTGTTGCTTGAATGAACAATCTAAATGGAAACCATGGTTTAATGTCGACATGATTTCCACTCAACCTCATTCTCTCAGATTGATTCATCTACCATTATCTACTATCTTCATGTCTTCTTCTTATGAGCAGACAATATTTTTTCCATAAGAGAAAGGGTTGCTTTCTGCTCTGTATTCTCTATCTAAGCAAGACCACATTTTCTTGAGGACTTTAAAAGACCACTTAATTACTCTTCCTCCTACACATAGGAAATTTCACAAGCATGATAAAGAAAAACATTCTTTTTGTGCATGCCATCGAGTGGTTGGCCTTTCCACTGGTGAATGTAAGGCATTGAAGGAAAAGATACAAATTCATGATTCTAGTGTCATCACTCATATATTTTTTGATGAACCTGTGTGTTATTTAAATGAGAAGTGATATTGAGGTCTACCTCTATCTTGTCTATTCTAAACATTTTTTCATGAGATTCTCACACCTCCCTTCAATAGTATCTTGCATGATTCTCCTCCCCTATATGCTAGGGGGCAATGATAACATGTTCTGAAGATGTTTGTTCTTCTTAATGACCCCCTGCCTTATTTGTATGTTTCGATTAGAGCATCCCCTTGACTAGGCCCCTTGATGTCTTGAAGGGTTCTCAAGGGAACCCCTTTGAATTCTTCTCCTTCAAATGAAATCATTGGTGTCTAGCTTGGGGGCAGCTTGACTAGACCTGTCTTATATCTTGGCATCTAGCTTGGGGGTAGCCTGACTAGACCTATTTTTTTAGTGATTGTCCTATAATGCAACTTGTAGTAGCCATAGGATTTTTGATAAGTCTTTCTCTACAGAATTGAGAACCTATAGAGCTCCTTTACATCAAGCTTTCCTTGTAGGATCAAGAACCTATGAGGACCAATAAGACTTTGTGGAGCCTCTCACATTGGGATTCCCTTACAACTACACACCAAGGGTGCCTCCTATGCAAGTTGAAGGACCTATAAAGAGTTGTCATCCTCTGAGATCTCCTTATTTGACTCTAGAGGACCAAGAACTTGTAGTGAATTTTTTTCACCTCTTCATAGGTTTGAGGGCCTGTGGTGCATTTTGTTCAAATCTCCATATGGTTGAGTGCCTATGGAGCCATCTCTCTCTTCTCTTCTCAATTATGTATACTAGATCTAAGACTTGCATCTTATTCATCCTAAGTATATACCTCTTTCTCTCTTTGACATTGTCTACTTCCCTATCTTTTATATGTGTTATTCTCTTGAATTCAGCAATTGTTACATTCTTCTCCCCATTTAAGAATTCCTCTTTTGTGTAATTTCTTAATTTGGGGATGATGCATGGTAGTGAAACAATCATCTACATTGAGATCTCTTTCACTTTGCTGACTCAAATATTGTTAGTTTGTTATGTGCCTATGTGTATGTGTTTTTATATGTTCAAACCTTGTAATGTAATGGTTATTTATGTTCTAAAATTGTTTTCTTGTGTAAGTATTTCTTGTCTAATGTGTTTTTTTTTGTAGGTCTTCATCTTGGGGCACAATTCCTTGGTTCGAAGAGCTGTCTACTTCCTCTACAATATCCTTTTGGCATTATGATGTTATTTATGTTTAGTAGGTTTCCTTTAGCATGCATATTAGTGTAGATTCATACGTCCCATAAAGTGGGGGAAAAATGTAATATTGTAAAATTGCACCCCTTGCAATTTCACATACATTCTTGCATATGATTTAGTGTCCACTCCCTTAGAACTTGTGTAGGCTCATTTTAGCCCCTGCATCAGCTTTTTCCCCTCTCAAGATGCTTAGGACCTCTTTTTAGTAGCTACCTTCACACATTAGATTTACATCAAACCTTGTTCTTTTCCCATTCTTGTTGTTTTGTAGTGTGGCGTGTCTAGACACTAGCACATCATGTAGATATCCATGCAAAACACTAGCATCCTATGACTTTTTTTATGTTAAAATGTCTATTTCCAAGTGCCTTTCCACTTGTCAAATTCTTTTATTGGTGGTAACAACCCAAGATTCCTTGTAACAACTCTAAGGGTGTCTGACCTAGTTGGAGATACCAGTCAGACACCTACCCTGAAACTAGTTTTACTTTTGGCACCATAAAAAGGTAGTGTCCATAAGATCTTATCACCTAGCCCACTTGGTTCTCCCTATCCCTTCTTTAATTTTGGGAGAGCTTGATTCTCGTCAAATATCACATAGATACCTAAAACAGTAGCATGTAAATTCACAAAAGGATCTAATTCGATGAATTGACTAAGGACTCCCTCCTCGGGGGTTTGATCACTTGTATCCTCCTCTTCTTCCAACATCTCTATGTAGTACATCTCCTTTTTTGAAAATGAGGTATGTGCTACTTTGAAACTTAGTACTGCATCCTATGCTATATGTTTGAGGTGTAAGGGTTTGGATAAGATCTTATTTTTCACCACAAGTTTTGTCTGCAATATTAAATGAGACCAATCAAGTGCTAGGTATCCGCCAAGATTTGTTGTCAAGTCCCTTGAAAGTCACATATCCAAGATAGGAGGGATGTCAGTTATGATTACTTCCTACTTGACCGTTTGGCTCAGAAAGGAGAAATTTTTCAAAGAAATGTCTTTAATGTGGCCAATAGTCAAAACCTTCTTCTCATCTAATTGCATGATCCCTTTCTTTAGAGGATCATACTTTAGATTCAAAGCATCAAATAACTTGTTTGAGCATGAATGTGGTGCTCACTCTTTAATCAATCATATATTGTGTAAAAAAATATCACCCACAATAAGAATTAAAAATTAAGGAGTGGGATTTGGTTTGCTTACCTCTTTTATGCTCATTTTATCTATGGTATTCATGTATGTCATGCCCCCTAAGGGTTGGGGTTCGAACACGAACCCTTTTCCTATATATTTATTGTGCAATGGGATCATATCTGCCAACGAAGATTGTTCTTCATTTTTTAATGCCTCCTGAAGCAAGGTCTTCTTCTCTAGTATTGTTAGAACATTCCATAGGGACACGTTAGTAGGGGCCTTCTTTAGATGCTCTACCGAAATTGAGCATTCTAACTAGCAGGACCTTTGACTTAAATGGTGGTGTTTCTTTTTCCTTCGGGAAAGGATGGTCTTACGTGGATGGACTCAAGGCATTGTTTGTGTCCTTTTCCAAGGATAGTTGAGCCTATTTTTGCTGAGTTAGTCATGTTTTTGAAGCTTTATGTACTTATGGTTGTGATCATTATGGCTACAACTGTTGGTGGGGTTGTTGCACATACTCCCCAATGAGCCTTCTCTTGGATCATGTATTCTAGTCCGAATGTACCTACAAATTTTTGGCTATCAGAACATTGACTGAACACTGAATCTTCCTCCACCCAAGAAAAAATTTCTTGGTCTAGTGAGGTATCCAATTATTGTTCTAAAGACATCCCCTGTGTTTGTGCACTAAATTGGGAATTCTGCATTTTGGGGGACTGATAGTCCTCCACATTTAAAAATAAACCTTGGCTTCTCTCTTCTCCTATCTTCTACTGAAGATTTCCCTTTGTATAGTTTTAGGGCATATGGTTATCATTGTATGGGAAACACCATGCATTTTTTTCTTTCGCTAAATTGTTCTGACCCAGGACCAAATCTTTCTTTGGGATGTTCTTAACAGTTTTGAGTGGCATGGTAACCATGACTATTTTCCCTATGGAAGCTTTTTGTTGATTTCCTTATCTTGGAGCTCCTTGGTATGTGTTTTGATGGTAAGGCAACCTTTCTCTTTGATAATTTTCTGCTGGAGGTTTTGAGGGTGTCGCCTATTGCTGCTTGATATTGAATAGCTCATTGGTGAAAGTTCTCATGAGGTTCTTCACATTGTTGACATCTTATACCAATGAAGAACAACCTGATGTACTATGTTGTGTGCTTACGTACACATACCTTGATGGTGGTGGTACACTAATGTGCTAGGGAGAGAGGTGAAGGTGCCAGGAATAGCCTCCTCTTGGGGTCCATCAAATATTTCTAAAATATGAACATTGGTGGCTATGGTGGGAGATTCTAACATCCATTAGATTGTTCTCTTCTCACACAACTAGATCATATTCGTCGGGAAAGGTATCCCCTCCCATTTTCTAAGCCATGATGGAAATGTCTGCATTAAAAGCCTTTAAATAGAACATGAATGGCATGGTTTTTGGAGGCCTAACTCTCACAAGAATCCTTTGTCAGGTCTTATGAAACCTAGTGTTGAATTCAATCATGGCCTCTTACAGGGCCCTCTTGATAGTGATTAATTATTGCAACAAGGATAAGCGATCTCCTTTCTCCAAGTAGTCGAATAGTTTCTCTCTGAGTTGATCCCAAGAGCAGATGGAGCCAAAGGTCAAGGATCTATGCTAGTCCTAATCCTTCCCTTTAAAAGATGTAGCCAACAATTTGTGGGCCACATTTTCCTTTGTTATATCCTTGAGGTGCTTGGAAGGAGTCTTGAAATCTTCCCTAGTGAACTTCAAAATTTCCTTAAGGGTGTTGGTAGGTATGTTAGGCCACACATCAAGAGGTGTAGGTGGAACTAGAGGGATACCACTATCCCAAGTTATGAAATTTCTAGGAGTGGGAGGGTTTAGATGAGCCATTGAAAATAGATTCATATGGACCAAGTAGAAAGTTATTCATATTTTAAAGGTTTGGCCACTTAGAGGGGTAGAAAAAGCTCTAGACTCCACACTGATGCTTTTTCCCCTATTGCTTATGACTGGGGATAAGGATCCTATGACTCACCTTCTCCTTGGAGCTGATGAAAGCAACTAAGAATACTAGAAATTTCCTCTTGAAGATACTCTAGTTTGGACAACTCTAAGCATGAGATTACCAGCTTCTCCTGTTAGTCTAATTTAAAAATTCCTCTAGAAGGCTAATTATTAGACCTATGAAAAACTTGTGTCCCACCAGCCATGCTAGAAAAAAGAACTATCGATCATAAAATCTTGCGCCTGTTCGAATAGCCTTATGGGAAATTCAATGAGTGGGGGAACAACTTGCACCTCACTGAAAAACCTCTCGAATTTTTATAGAATTTGACTCAAGATTCTCTGTGTTGTGGGAAAGTGGGAAGGAGAAATGTAGGAGAAAAAAGGGGTGTTGATGCACCAAAGTTTTTACAACATTTCAAAGCTTACAACTTCCTACTTTTGATAAAATGGACACAAAATGCTCTAGACCCTTCATTGTTAGGAATAGAATGGGAAACTAACTCCTAATAGGGCACAAAGCAATCATTCAAATCTTCCCATGGGAAGCATCCATTAAGGTCTAGAAAAAGAAAGAAAACCAATATCAATAGAAAGATCCCTTTACAAAACCCTTTTACTCTAACAACATAGTGTGAAAATCAATGTAATCTCTACAGAAAATGAAAGAGAATGATGAACACGATTCAATTTCTGAAAGTAAGCATTAAAAAAAAGCTAATGGCATATCAAGTAATCACCAAGAACATACTCACGTAGATTTACACAAAGCATTCAACATGTAACATAGACCATATAGATGCAGAATCTCATATATTTCTTCCTACTATTACTTGTCCAATAGTAAATTATATAAATGAAAAGGTCGGATACCAATATGATAAACAATCTTGATAATATAACATGTCCAAGAGAAAAATAAATCTCTAAAAATATCTCTCCTACTTCCTACTCTAATCACTTAACAAATGGAAAAAATCCTCTGTTCCTATGAGGACTGATCATAATTCCTATTAATTGATATCTTTCTCCCTACTACAAATCCCTTTATATAGCCAAAAGGATGAGCTGACACCACAACCAATAGATAAATCCTGACAAGCGTCTTTGTCCCATAAGTCACAATTCAATCCAAGATCTTATTAGATTGAAAAAAATATTTTCCAATAAACATTGAGCTGCTTCATTAATGGCTCTGAATATTGAAGAATCTTTGCAAAGATATGTTCTCAGAGGATGATAAGATCCTATTACATTCTAGCAAAACATGATTTGATCCACTATGAGGAATAATGACACTGCACGTAAGACTAATCTCAAAGATAAGAGTTTCATTGTGCTATCTGACACAATCCACTTAAAGAAATAGATCTGCGAGAGGAACAACCTGCTTGATGAAGGTGAGTGATGTGACTCGTCGGAAAGAATTTTTTGTATTCATGAGAGGAGCTTGGGGAAAATCCCCACCATGTAGCCACATGTCCTAGTTCAGGCCTAAAAGAAAATGTTATGAGGAAAATTCACATAGCCACTATGTGGCACATTGTGCACCTTTGTGCATAAATAAACTTTGGCCTTCGGGGTGCGGTATTACAAAAATGAAGTAAGGGCTGAAAAATATGACTATAGGGGCTAAGAAACCAAAATAAAACATTAATGGAAAATATAATTAGGAGAAATTAGATATAAAACTAAAATAGAAATATATCAGAATCCTAAATAGCACAATAGAGTATGAGCAAGCATGAAAATCACAATAACAAACGAATGCAAACCCAAATCCACTCTAAGCTTGATTTATCTCCATTGCTCTTGCCCACCTGCATAAGAATGCAAGATTTTGAAGGTTGATTGTTGGAGGAATGTTGGTTGCTCAATTCAACATCATAACAACCTAATGAAAATGATAAATGGAGAATGATAGAGACAGATGGAAGATTAAAGAATGATTTTGATAGCGTGAGGATACTTAAGAATCAACCCCCCTAAATGGATTGTGAGAGATTGTATTTATAGAGCCTTGATGTGGATGGAGATAAAATTTGATAAGATTCGATAAGGATTTGATTTTTTGTTTTATTTGATCAAGGAGGAAATAAAACAAGATAAGATAAGATGTGAAAAGATAGAAAGATTTTGATTCTCTTTTAAAGGAAATAAATCTTGAAAAAGATGAGAAGGATAATTGATGAATTATCTAATTAAATAGATTAATTAGATACACATGAGTTTCAATTTTGGAAAGAAAACGAAAAGATATTTTTAAGATTTTATTAATTAAATAAATATTTGATTTATCTAATTAATGTTGAATTTATGATTTCATGAGTTAAATAATATAAATCATTTAATTAACATTAGAAGAATTAATAGAAAGGATTTAATTAATTAAATAATATAAATTATTTAATTAACATTAGAGGAATGGATGGATTATGCATAGGAGGGGAATAAATAAAATTAGTCAAATAAAAAGGATTTATTTAACTAATTAGATGATGACATGGGTACCTAGGGTAAAACATACTACAAGATGTCTAAATGATGCAATGTTGTGAAAAAGTGTTGTAAGAGGACATTTTTGGGTCTACATTTTGCCCCTCTTTGAGATGATGAGATCTATGTCGAGTAACATCATTTCAAAGAAGCTAAGATATGGATAAAATAAAATGGATGATGAAGGAAAGATAGGATAATGATGATGTAGAAATATGATGATGGGATGATGATGCCCTCTCGAGAGGATAGGCGGGTTGAACAAACATGAGTATGCTCTCGAAATGAAATGATAAGGATAGAAAAGATGAATGATGAAAGATAGGAAGTGGATGAAGGAGATGAATGATACATTATGCTACAATCAAGGTGAGCAACCATGATGTTTGATGTGGCACTAGATGTTATGCACCAAGATATAAGGACCAAGGTGACGATTTGTCTCGTGCCCCAGCGTAATACAACCTTGTCTAGACATATGAGGAAGTAAACTTAGAGCATTAAATTCTTAATGCACAAAAGGTATGATATGACCTTAGATGCAAAGGATAGTGCAAAAAGCTATTCCAACATGCACAAGATATGAATATTAGCTAGAATGATATGGATTTGATACAAATGCAAGATAAAATGATAACACACACAAGCAAGCAAGCAAGCATGCATAAATGATACAAAAACAAACAAGGAATTGCCCCTGCCAAGTTGTAAACTGATGATTAATTGATTGATTGATGATGATGATAGCGTTGTCATTGCGGGGAATGATATATCCCTAGATCAAGACAAGGATGACTGATAATTGACTAATTGACTTGGATTGATGACGATAGTGTTGTCATTGCAGGGAATGACATTTCCCTAGATCAACACAATGATGATGATAATTGATTGATTGATTAGGTTTACAAAAAGATAAGGATCAAGACCAAAGGATGTGATTGGATAATTTGACAAGATTGATCGACTTGATTGGTATGGATTAAGGATTGACTTGAATTTGGATTATTTCTTGGATTGATTCAATTGAGTTGATTGGATGAAATGGTTTTGATGAAGATGATTGATTTGGCTGAATGGTTGGATGATTGGATTGAGGTGAGGGATTGAATGGATGAAATTGGAAGAAGTAATTAGATGGATTAATTTTATTGCTTGGATTTTTATTGGCTATTTGATTTTTTTGTATTTTTGGGGATATTTTGAAATATTTTGAATTTTTTTTGGATTTTATTAAATATTTTGATTTTTTTGGATTTTTGAAATGTTTTGATTTTTGAAATGTTTTGAGGTTCCAAAGGATGAAAATTTGAGTAGCCTTTGTGCTAGATACCAATGACAAGGGGAAAACAAAGTCTAGGTGAAAGGAGATAGATGGGATTGATGAATGAAAGGATGGGTGATGGGATAAGTGATAAAAGGCTCATGATATATGGATGGATGGAAAGGATAGGTCATAGTGAATGAAATGGATGTATGCATCATAAGAGAGCAAGGATGTGATTTCCAAAGACTAAGTCACATAGGAATAACATGCCCCATTCTAGGTACAATAGTTAGAATTTTTCATGACAAAGCTTATGACAATAGGATAATGATAGGCTTGTTTGGAAGGATGAGATATGTCAAGAGCTACCCAAAAAGCACGTTTCAACATTTTTCTCCTATGTCTTCATCAACATCAAAAAGAGAAGGGTGGATAAGTGGACTTAGTATGATAGCTATGTATGATGGCTAAAGATGGTAGGTAGGATGGAAATGACAAGACATGAAAATGATAGGTTGGATAGATAAGACATTGTGCCCCCAAGTGTAAGTGTCATAGAAGATCAACCTGCACATGATGCTTGTTTGCCAGGTTTTCATCATGGTACTTATCCAGGGTACCTGTTTACTTGGTTTTCACCATTGGATGAAGGGATTTCTCTTTACTTTTTTTTTAAAAAAAAAAATCTTTTTTTTCTCTTTTTGAATTTTTGGATAGGAGAAGGGTAATATGGATAGGAGGGACTCAAGTGTCTAGTTGCATGAAAGGTGATAGTCCCACTAAGGATGTATGTCATTACATGGACCATGTCAAATGTCATTATGCTCATAGATGTCGGTAAGGGATGACATGAAAGGGAGATGGAGTAGGTAGATGATGGAATATGATGTGGATTATGGAGGAAAATAATGGATTATGATGCAGATTATGTATGGAAGATGATAGGGATTATATGGGACTTATGGAAAATATGAATGAGGAGGCTTAGCCAAAAGCATGGACCATAGGAAGATGGTGGGGGAGATATGTAGGATAATGGGTGAAGGGTGAGGAGATTGAGGTGTGTGGAATTGTTGTGAAATGGAAGGGAACCATGACCAATGGTTGCACACACTATGATAAACGTTGAAGCTTTTGATGTGGATGGGGTGTAGGAAGCAATGAATATGTTTGCTTAGGAGGTGGTGGATGTAGTGCTTTTGGTACCCACATAGAATTAGCATTTTTATGAATTTTATTTTCCTTGTGGGTTTTAGGAATTTGACATTTTTGAATGGAATGAGAACGTGGGATGGAAGTGGATGGTTGGGATTTTTGTGATGTCGATGCCTCATTTGACTTGCTTTCCTTTTTCTTAGGGACCCAAACCATTTTAGTTTTGGCCTTTACTTTTAGAGGCATGGCCTTATATAGCTTTTTAGATGTACTTGACTTTGACTTTGTGCAATTGTATGCTAAGGCATTAGGACCTTTAGAATTTTTGACTTTATGTGTAGAGGCATCCAAATTTTTATTTTGGAATCCCTTGGGTTTGGTGGAATGAGTGGAAGCTTTATGTTTATACAATGTGTGCATTGATTGGTCATGATTAAGATATTTAGAGGCTTTATGGGTAGATGGATAAGAGGATTGAATGGTAAGGATATTAGGTGTTGGGAGTAATGGTGGTAAAGTGGATGGAGTGATATTAGGATTTGGAAGCAATGGTGGAAAATTTGATGGTGGAAGGTGTATGGTCACATGCTTTTGACATTTGTAGGATGATGGAGGAGAGATGGCAACATATGTTTTAGGGATATGATAGGCTTTATGATGGAAAGCTGACTTAGGAGGCATGGAGGAAATACCAATATCTCGAGTTTGGTGTCCTTGGGGTGTATATCCAAAGCCATAAGAGTGTGGAGGGACTTTGACATGGATGGGATCAAAAATACCTTATTCATAAAGGTCTAAACCTTTACCTTGGTGGTTCATGTTTTGGAGTATGCAATGGACAAGGGGACTAGGTGTAGGTGAAACACTAGACACAAGTTCCTTATTGGATGGAGAAAATGAAGCAAGGGAAGATAATGGTTGTTGTTGTTCTAAGGAGGAACATTCATGAATGAGGGTGGAAAGAACAATAGGATATGATGGAGGACTTGCAATGGGGTTGATAGTGGGTGATGGAGGATCATTAGGATCTTGATTAGCATTGTGTTCACTTAGATCCAAGGTATTTGTTTGATCTTCTATGTGTGCTTCGGGAGGAACTTATCTCATCATAGGAAGTGGATGTTGATGGATCATGGATAGGGCTAGTTAGGGGGTGGATATGAGCAATGGAGGTTTCTTTCTCATGGATAGGTGAAGTGATAGGCTCTTGACTATGGAATGTATAAAGTTGGCTAAGATGATCATCATGGCCTTCTTGATCATAGGTAAGATGATAGAGGGGACCTTGATCATAAATAGGACCAAGTATTTTTTGAGTGGGATCATTAGATGGGCCTAGATCTTGATTAGAATGAGAGGTTAATGTTTCCTCATGCTTATGATAATGATCTTGACATAACTCTTGGCTTGCTTGAATGGAAGTGGAATGGGATGACTCTTGAATGGGCTCAACATGTTCTAGATGGTCAACAACATGGAGACATGATGGAGGTTGACTTAGGCTCAATGGGGGAGACTCTTGAATAGGCTCAAGGGGGAGACTACATGATGGGGCTGTAAGAATGGGCATGGTGTTTGAAGAATCTTTAGTAGGTTCAAACATATGAGTTGGATGACATGGAAATTTTTGATTCCTTGCTATTAGCCCTTGGGTCACATCCTTTGTAGGTGGATGGGTGGATTTGGGTAATGCCACATGTTTAATTTTGTAATTTTTGTACTTAGGACATAGAGTTAATGTATTGGCAAGTGGATTAGAGGATGGTAAGGGTAATGAAGGAGTTAATGGGTTGGAAAGTGTAGGGACCATTGGATTAGGACTAGGATATGATGGCTTTAGGATAGGATTTTTATTGGATAGTGGTGTGATATACTCATAGGGTGCATGACCTAGATTAGTGTTCCCCTTGTGAATGGTTGCATTAGAACATCAGGAATTTTGTCCTTGTTGCAAGGTAGAACTTAAGTTCACATGTGTTTGTTGTAATGTGGCTTGATAGGTTCACGTGGCATTGACATACAAAGAAGTGCATGGATTAGATTGGTATAAGGTGGAAGGGGAAGACACATAAGGTTGAGGTGGCATTGGTTGATAATGAATGGATAGGGGATGATGTTGTGGTTGTTGAATTTGACAAGTTGAAATGAAATGATTGGCTTGATCTAGGAGGTGTTGGATTTGAGGCGATTTAATTTGTTGAAATTTTTGGAAGAGGGTTTGAAGGATTTTTATGGTTTGGTGGTCTAGGAGTTGGGGTATTTGGTGAAGTGTTCGAAGGAGGTTTTGAAGTTGGGATGCTAGGTATTCTAATGTTGGCATGATGTAAAATGATGTTGACTGGATTGAATAAATGATGATGATTAGGATATGATGTGGAATGACAAGATTGGATCACTTGATTGATTAGGATGAAATGGATAGGATGTGGCTAAGAAGGGTGATTAGGATGAAAGTGATTGTATATGAATGTGTTGGAAGAACATGTAGAGTGACTTGTCTTTATGTGTTTGGTGTTTAGATTGATTTGGCAATGTTTAAATGAATGATCACACATGTACACACATAAATCAATCACACAAGACACATAAGCAATTTTGAATTTTGAAATTTGAAGAATGTTATGATGATTATTAAACAAGGACACATGGAAGACACATCAAAAATCCCTATGACTAGTCAAGTGGGGTATGGCCAATTAGGTCTCAATATAGTCTGCACAAGGTTGACTAAGGAATGATTTGGAAGCAAAATCCTACCACATAGCCAGGAGAAAGGGGTAACCCACTCTTCACGTTCACTTCCCAAAGGTATAAATTTCTTTGGGGCTTAGCCAAGAGTGACAAGATTTTAACTCCCAAACAAGCATGTATTTCGATTTACACTTTGATTGAGGTCATCCATAGGGGTGATGGAATCCCCTAGCAGGCCTCCTATGAAGGGTTTGACAAAAGCAAACCAAGTGAGGTGTTTGTGATCACACATGCACTTGATTCACACTCGCAGTTGTTAATTGACCTTAGAAACGAAATGTGTGTATGCAAACAATGGAAGCACTTTTTCCTTTTAACCCAAAACCAAATGTGTATGAAGATAGTGGTTAATTTTAGATCCAATTTTTGATAAGTGATTGAAGACAATATTTGTTTTAAGAGCCCAAATCCAAATGTGTGACAAACAAGATTAAGAGATGAAAGATTAAACGAGTGCATGGGGAAGTTTTCACTTTTAAATCTGCTATATATGACTGATATTGCTAATACTATAGCTCCTTATGATCACCTACAAGATCAAAAAATGATATTATAATGCAACCATAAAAAAAAATGAGCTCATAAAAAAATTGCAATTTCATATACATGTTTTTGACATAGCCAAATTATATTTCATTATTTGAAGATTTTATTGATTTGAAAAATAAAAAATCAAAGAAGGTGTCCCTACTAATTTTCTAAGAGCTTTCCAGAAATGTAAAGAAGTAAAAAAAATCCCTGTTTTGCACCCATAAATCTAGATTTGTGAAAACCATAGAGAAAATGAAGATCAGACTTTTTAAAATTGTTTTTGACCTCCAATTTAAATCTATAAAACATATACCCCCATTATAATTTGAAAGTATCTCCAAAAATGTAAAAATTTCTAAGAAATTCACCGATTTGCATCAAAAAAATCAATTTTATGAAAAAACATAAAATCACAATAACTCCTACAAAAATGACAATAAACCCTCAATTTTTTTACTGTAGTCTCTTGAGATAATGTAAAAGATTATATAAAAAATTTGTAGAAAAATTAATAGTTGTGTAAAATATATGAAGAAATTTTTAAAACCTGAGGTTTTACCAAAAAAAAGGCAGATCTACAACAAAAATTCAATAAAACCTGCAAAAAGCAAGCTAGATCAAAGGATTCACATTGGGTTCACCAATTTAATTAGGAGAAAATCAGATGTAAAACTAAAATAGAAATATATCAAATCCTAACTAGCACAATAGAGTACAACCAAGCATGAAAATCACAATAACAAATGAATCCAAACCCAAATCCATGCTAAACTTGATTTATCTCCATTGCTCTTCTCCACCTACATAAGAATGCAAGATTTTGAAGGTTGATTGTTGGAGGAATGTTGGTTGCTCAATTCAGTAGCATAACGACCTGATGAAAATGACAAATGGAGAATGATAGAGACAAATGGAAGACTGAAGAATGATTTTGACAGAGTAAGGATACTTAAGAATCAACCCCCCTAAATGGATTGTGAGAGATTGTACTTATAGAGCCTTGATGTGGATGGAGATAAAATTTGATAAAATTCAATAAGGATTTGATTTTTTATTTTATTTGATCAAGGAGGAAATAAAACAAGATAAGATAAGATGTGAAAAGATAGAAAGATTTTGATTCTCTTTTAAAGAAAATAAATCCTAAAAAAGATGAGAAGGATAATTGATGAATTATCTAATTCAAATAGATTAATTCAGACACACATGAGTTTCCAATTCTTGGAAAGAAAGCTTAAAAAGATCTTTTTAAGATACCTTATTAATTAAACAAATATTTGATTTATTTAATTAATGTTGAATTTATGATTTCATCAATTAAATAATATAAATTATTTAATAATATTGTTAAAATTAATAGAATGATTTAATTAATTAAATAATATAAATTATTTAATTAACATTAGAGGAATGGATGGATTATGCATAGGAAGGGAATAAATGAAATTAGTCAAATAAATAAGATTTATTTAACTAATTAGATGATGACATGGGTACCTAGGGAAAAACATACTACAAGATGTCTAAATGATGCAATGTTGTGTCAAAGTGTTGTAAGAGGACATTTTTGGGTGTCTACAGAAAATTTTTCTCCATAGGACCTATCTGCCACCTTGGGTGTATGAGTCCCATTTCGCCCTTTTTTAGGGTTTTGAGTAGGAAATCAATGTTTTCAATTCAATTTTTTTGAATAGAATCATTTAGGGTCTAATAAATGGTAAATTAGATGAAGTGCCTATATAACTAGGGTTTCAAATCATTATTTCACCTAAGCAACTTTATGCAAGAATCCTAAGAGTTCACAAGAGCATTATAGAGCATTCAAGGGAAAATTTCTTCATCATTTCTTGCAGCAATCAAGATCCATCATCATGCCAATGATTTAGTGCATCATGCATGTATTTTTTAGCTAATGTTGTGATGTATTTCTCAAGATCAATTCAAGTATCCAAAGTAATTATCTTTCATCAAGAATCATGAGAAAGATCTACATCCACTAAGGCCACTTCATGCTTGTTGATAGATCTACAAGGTTACAAACAAGGTTCTATTGTTTCATCTTGGGTTTCATGTTTCATTTCTCATTAAGGTTTGATTAGAAAAATGAAGTTTGACCAAGGAAAACCCCCATTCCCTAAAAAACCAACATTTTTCTCTCTTTATGTGTGATTGTAGATCTAGGTGGTTTAGAGATTGAAGATCCTTTGAATACTAAGTTATGAGATTCAAGAAAGTTGTCATAGTTATCAAGAATTTTTCATCTTCATGGAAAGTCATCTACATGCAAGAATTCAAGATTTCAAACTCAGAGATTGGATAGAAGAGAAGCTATAGAAGATCACTAGAGGATACCTGATTTTCAACCAAACCCTAATACTAGGACTAAATCGCCACCTTGGGTGTATGAGTAAGAGCATATTTTGTTAAGGCTTCTAAAATCCCACTTAATTACTCTTCCTCCTACGCATAAGAAATTTCATAAGCATGATAAAGAAAAAAAAAATTCAATGCATACCATCGAGTGTCTAGCTATTCCATTGGTGAATGTAAGGCCTTGAAGGAAAATATACAAAAACTTTGTGATTTTGGTGTCATTACTCATCTATTTGTTGATACACATGCGTCTTTTTCAAATGACAAGTGATATTGAGGTCTACATCTATTCTATCTATTCTAAAAAAAAAATCATGGGAATCTCACACCTCCCTTCAATAGTATCTTGCATGATTCTCCTCCACTATATGCTAGGGGGCAGTGATAACATGTTCTAAAGATGTGTGTCCTTCTTAAGGACCTCCTCTCTTCTTTGTATCTTTCAATTGGAACATCCCCTTGAGTGGACCCCTCGTTATCTTGGAGTATTCTTGAGGGAACCCCTTTGAAAGTTTCTCCTTTGAATTAAATCATTGGCATCTAGCTTGGGGGAAGCCTAATTAGTCATGTCTTATATCTTGGCATCTAGCTTGGCGGCAGCCTGACTAGACCTATCTTTTCTATGACTATCTTGCAATGCAACTTGTAATAGCCATAGGATTTTCTGATAAGTCTTGCTTTGTAGGACCGAGAACTTGTAGAGATCCTTTGCATTGAGTTTTCCTTGTAGGAATGAGAACTTGTGAGGATCAATCAAACTCTATAAATCATCTCACATCAAGATTCCCTCAAGACCGTGCACCTCCTTTGAAAGTTCAAGGACATGTAAAGCACTTTCATCCTGTGAGATCTCTTTGTTTGACTCTATAAGGCTGATCACCTATAGGGCCTTTTGTTCACCTTATCATAGGTCCAAGGGCCTACATTACATTTTGTTCAAATCTTCACTAGGTCGAGTTCCTATCCATCCATCTCTCTCTTCTCTTCTCAATTGTGTATACCGGATTGAATACTTGCATCTTCTTCATCTTGAGTATATATCTCTTTCTCTCTTTGACATTAGTTTCTTCCTAGTCCTTTCTATGTATTCTTCTCTTGAAGTGACCAATCCTTACATTCTTCTCTCTATTTAAAAGTTCCTCTATGTGGAATTTCTTAATTTGGGGATGATGCATCGTACTGAGACAATCTTCTACATCGATATCTCTTTCACTTTGTTGACTCAAATCTTGTTAGTTTGTAATGTACCTATCTTTGTGCATTTTTATATGTTCTAACACCATGATGTAATGGCTAGTTATGTTCTAAGATTGTTGTATTGTGTAGGTATTTCTTGTTAAATGTGTTTGTTTTGTAGGTTTTCAACCTAGGGGCACAATTCCTTGGTTCAAAGAGTTGTCTATTTTCTCTATAGTATCCTTTTGGCATCATGATGTTATTTATGTTTAGTAGGTTTCCTTTAGCATGCATATTAGTGTAGATTCATATTCTCGCTAAAGTGGGGGGAAAATGTAATATTGTAAATTGCACCCCTTGTAATTTCACATACATTCTTGCATCTGCTTTAGTGTCCACTCCTTTAGAACTTGTGTAGGCTCATTTTAGCCCCTACATCAACCTTTTTCCCCTCTCAGGATGCTCAAGAACCCTTTTTAGTAGCTACCTTCACATGTTAGCTTTGCATCAAACCTTTTTCTTTTCCCATTCTTATCATTTTTTAGTGTGATGTGTCTACACACTACCACATCGTGTAGATGTACATGTGTCGCACTAGCATCCTATGACATTTTTATGTTCAAACAATGGTTTATAGTTTCCTTGCCACTTGTCATCTACTTTATCGGTGGTAACAATCTAGGATGCCTTGCAATGGCTCGGGAAGCTTATTTTCCCTCCTATTATCTCTTCAAATGCTCTCTTTTCAATGCAGTTGGATTTCTTCTCCTTCTTGGATTCTCTCAAGTACATTCTCTCTTTTCTCTCTTTCACTCTCTCCAGATTGAACATCTCTCTTTCTCTTTATAGCACTTGCACATTCTTGCAATGTTATACATTGCTCTCTTGGCTCTCACAGCTTTACCTCTCTCCTTGGCTTCCTCAAGCCTTGTAGGTGCTATCTATCTTATGCCTTGTATCTTTGATCATCTTGATATTTCTCACATCCCCTTTTTAAGTATTTTAATATTTTGTCTATCTATCTATCTCATGATATAGGTTCTCCTCCTTGAGTGGGGGTTGCTTTTATCACTTAGAATTTGCTTACTTTGTTCACTCTCTCTATCTATCTAGTTTTCCATGGAGGTGGGAACATCGAAATGGGGGCTTGACTACAGAAATCGCATAAACAACCTAATTTTTTTTCCTCGGTCTTATGTGTGTAGGTATTGAGGATGTCTACTTGCTATAGGCTTCATTGCTTGGTTGGTTCTGATCTCTTTCTTCCCGTTCTTTCATTTTATCATCATTTAATCTATATATTACATAGTTTATCTAAATTTATGTTAGTTATGTTATACTCTTCTACTTTCCCACATTCTAAGGTTTTTAGCAATCAAAATAGCAGTAGTTGCATTGTGTTTTCAATGATATTCTCGATTTTTAGTCCGTACGAGACACCATCGTACCTTTGGGACTACATTGTGTAGCATTATCATTCATATTCTATTTTGTCATCCCATACCAAAAACTTGCTGGTTTGTCTAGAAAACCTTAGGGACCTACTCATTCTAATTGTGAAACTCTCACTCCATTCCTTGAGGTACTATTAGAGTGATGCACCAGCCTTCAGCCGACTTGTTTAGGCATTGTTTATTATATTTAACTTATTATTTTCAAAATGAATATAATATCCACTTTTATCAATTGAATATATAATTTTATTCAAAGTGTTAATGTTGTTCTATTTCATTCATGTGATGGTGACTTGACTTTACCCATGTCACTTGGTATCTTTGATCCTTCTCATGAAATTCCTCTCACTCCGGAGGATATTTTATTGCAAGAAGATGAAATCATTAATACTTTTCTTAACATTACTCTACCTTCCCTTCATTCTAATGCACTCTTTTATAGAGATCACACATTAGTGAATGATGAAGCTCTCCTCACATTGGATCCTCCTAGGATAGATGTTGAGCATATTTCTTTAAATGATTCCTCTATAAGTTGTAAGGAATCCATAAATATAATCTATGTCTAGTATTATTTATCTAACTTCAACTAGTCCTTCTCTTAAGAGAATTTGTTCCATTAATGGCATTTCATTTCATAGTGATTATCTAGATCTCTACACAAAGGCTCCCTCTTATAGAGTAATATCCCATAGTTATAATACTAGAAGGAATAAGAAAGGTATTAATCAACCTACTTCTTTACCACCTTCTGAACCATGCCATCCTCAAGCACCTAAACCTACAACTAAAGCACCTGGTGATTATGATCTTGTCAAACAATTTGAGGTTACTCAAGCCAGGATCTCACTGTGGGACTTTCTTTAGTTTGCTCCAGTTTATCAAGACATGCTTTAGAAAGCTTTACAAAAGATCCTCTTTCCTTCTTCAACTAGGTCAGCGGATGTTAATGCGTTGATAGCTCATATTTGTTCAGATTTGTCAAATATCACATTCTATCCACAGGAACTCCCACATCCAAAAGTAAAGAAGCAAGCAAACCCACTAATGATCATAGTTAACACTAATAAATTGGAATTAGACGTAATCTTGTTGATTCAAATTAAAAAATCAATGTATGTAGCATTGATCAATTTCCTAAAATTAAAATTGATTCATCTTCTTTTGTTTGTTCTTCTTTCATTATTCATGGATTTGATAATGTTGGTTGAAATCCTTTAGGTACAATAGTCTTTCCTTTAATATTGGTACCCGTTACTGTACCCACCCTCCTATATGTTATTTTAGAAAGGTTACCATTTAACCTTATTCTCGGTAGACCATGGATTCACACTATAGGTGCAGTCTCATCTACCTTGCATAAATCTATTAAGTTCATTCATAACAATCAAGTAGTCACAATCAGGGTTGACCATACACTTATGTGAGATGGCTACTATTAGTTAGGCTTCAGTTGTTCCTATAAGATAGAAAATTGTCATCACTAGGGTTTAGGACCTAGGGAAAGAATCTTTCTATACTCCACATTCAAGGACAAGCCCTAGAGATCTCAACCTCAAGTGTGCAAGAGAAAGAGATCTACTAAAGGATTGTCATAGGGTATGATTTTAGATTACAAGAGGGGTTCACCACCAAGTAAGAACTTGGAAAGACTAATGCAATGTAAGATGCAACACTAAACCCTAATTTGATGCAATGAATTACAAAATGACCTAGAAAAGTATGTAAAACAAAATAGAAAGTTTCAAAATAGAATGTGTGCACCTGGAAACTTTTAGAGACTTGAATTGAGACTAGAAATTTTGCAAATCCTAAAGTTTTGGCCTACTTGGACTCATTTTCCATTTTGGACGAATCAGTCCTAGATCTAGATTTCTATAGAGGAGCAAGTTTCGGGAAAATGGGTATCAAAATCTACAAAGATCTCTAAGAAACACCTATAGGGGGACTCAAAGTTCTGATCTATACCTCTCATTTTGCTCTTTCTACTCCTTTAGCTTCCCAAATCTGAAACTCTGATTTTGGGGTTGTAGATGACCTTTTAGTGAAGATTATGTGCTTGCAAATGGGGAGAAAACTCCAACAATCTTGTAACCTAATCTTCAATGATCTTCAAGTCTTCAAAGCACCTAGATCTACAATCACACAAAGAGAAAGAGAGAGAAAAAGTATTGATTGTTAGAGAATAGGGGTTTCCCTTGGCCAAACCCCTTTTAGGTACTTAAACCAAAAGATGAAACAATGAAAAAAGGACATGAAACATGAACAATTATACCTTGAATGATGTATTGTAAATGATGTCTATAAATATACAACTCAACAAGAAATGTCCATGAAGGATGTAGATCTTGATCTAGAGAGTAGGTGTAGAACAATGCTTGATCTTGGATCTTCAATGCTACATCACAACACTAGCTCAATAAAATGCTTGATGCTTGATATGCTTGACATGATGATAGATCTTGAATTGTTGCAACAATTGATGAAGAATTCTATCCTTGAATTCCTTAGAATTGATCTTGAATGCTACTTTGATGATCTTGTACAGTCTTAGAAAATTCTTAACTCTTGCTCGCTTGACTTGATGACATGAATGCATGATGAAATAATGATTTGGAAGATTTTTTATATAGGAAATGCATTCAAATGACTATTAATTTTATCCCCAAGGCTGACATAGAAGAAATTTAAACTTAAAACTCAATTTATCCCACTCAAACCTTGGAAATAGGCCAAATGGGAATCATTCGCCAAGCTGGGTGAATGAGTCCCACATAGATGGGACTCATTCGCCCAAAGTGGTGAATGGGTCTCACAGGGGCTATTTTTCCAAATAAAGTGTTGGGGAGTGAAGAAATTAAGTGTATATGTTGATCTTGTTAGGTTTTTTATAAAAACATGCCTTGGGATGCATAATATGGGGTCATAGGGGCCTATTAATGATCATATAAATGTCATAAATGCAATAGGGCCCAAAATTTAATTTGAAAGTGTAAATAAATACACTTTACAACACTAAATTAAGGCAAAATTGGGTCTATTTAGCTTAAAAGGGCCCTAAATCCCATGTGAATGTGTAAAAACCATTACAACACTAGATTAGGTCCACTTAATTTACAAGTGTAGACACTAAAAATTGTCCCAAGCTTGCGATTTCTAAATTCTCCATCATTTCCTCTTTTGTCTTTGATAATTAAATAATTTTAATTATTTTATTATTTTCTAAAGTCATAATTCTTCTATTAATTAAATAATTTTAATTATTTAATTAATTCATTTCTATCTTTATTCCTCCCTGATTAATTAAATAAATTTTATTTATTTAATTACTTCACTAATTAAGTCCCCTTCTTTCTAAATTTAAATAAATTCTAATTTATTTAATTTTATCCACTTTCCACTATAATTAAATAATTATTTTAATTATTTAATTATTCATTAGCCTTTTCTCTCATAAATTAAATGAATTTTATTTATTTAATTTGGACCACTCTCTTGAATTTTGAATTAATCATTATTTAATTCAAAATGATTATGTTTGTCACATTCCTCTATAATTAAATAATTATTTTAATTATTTAATTATTCATTGACCACCTAAATTAAATAATTTTTATTATTTAATTTCTCCTATCACCTCTTTATTCATGCCAATCTTATCTTCCACATCAAATCTTATCTCTTGACATCTCATTTAATCCTAGCCCTTGATTGAATTATCTCATAATTCAATCTCAACCCTTCATCTTTATCATTTGCCCTAATTTTTTCCTAACCCTAGTCCATAGGTACCTCAACTTTCAATCTTGGTCATTGATTTAGACATCTTATTAACATCTAATCTCAACCATCAATCCAAATCGGACCTTGCCTATAAATCAACCCTCTCATAAGCCATTAGGGGGTTTGATTCTTCAAGTATCCTTATGTTGACAAAATTATTCTTGAATCATTCATCCATTTCTATCTATCCTCATTCATCTATCATCTCCATCTTAATGTTATGCTACTGAATTAAGCAACCAACATATCAATTCAATGGAATAATTCATCCATCATTGTGTCTATTTGAGGTATTTGAAGATTTGGATTAGGTAATGCATGTTATTGTTTTATCATTTTTATTTTATACAAATTTTTCATATACATTTTGGTGAACCTAACTTGAACCCCCTAACTAATTTTTAGCTCAATATTTTGAAAATTTTTGAGGAATTTTGGAGTTGGATCCTTTTTGTTGTAGGTTTTGCATCATTTTGGGATAAAACCCTAGTTTTCAAAGATTCAACCATAGCTTTCAAACGGCTGCGTATTTTCTCACAAAATTTTTTTTGCATGTTGGGGACAATATCAAGAGCTTTTAGTTTGAAAATCAGATTTTTTGGAGCTGTTTTTAATTTTTATAATTTTTTTGTCATTTTTCATGAAAAATCAATCTTGAAATAAAATTAGAGAATTTTTCAATTTTTTTTATATTTATGGAAATCCCTTTGAATTTCAATAGGGTTTTTTTCTTTATGTTTTTAATTTGGATGAAAAATAATTAGACAAAAAATATATCTTTAAAAATTAGGGTTTTAAAAATATTTGTATATATCCCACAAATAGGTGTAGATATTTTCACAAAAAAAATTCTACAAATTTGGGATAATTTCAGGAGTCTTCAATAAAAAAATTAGAATTTTTGTACCTATTTTAAATTTTTTATAATTTTTCATAAAAAATTAATATTGGGTACAAAACAAAACAAAAAAATGGATTTCTTTACATTTTTGGAAAGCTCTTCAAATTTTAGTAAGGGTCTATTCTTTGTGTTTTTATTTTTTATGTCAAAAATATTTTCAAAAAATTAGATTTGTCTTGACTAGCTAACCCTCTAATATTAGTGATCAATTATCTTGTTAGGGTTTTGGCTTTGTTGTTGGTTTTGTGAATGTGCCGAAAAATAAACACTTCAAAGGAAAAATAAGATCAAGTGGACAAAAATTTGGAGCTAAAGTAAGTCTAGGTGCACACATTCCATCTTTCATCTCTAATCATTGGTTGTCAACAAACGTCAATTTGGGCTTAAAAATAACTTGTTTGATCACACATTTGGATTTTGGGGTCTAAAACAAATCTTGTTTGTTGTCACATCATTGAAATTGGGTTAAAATAAACCATTTTCTTCAATCATACATCTTGACTTTGGGTTAAAAATAACAAGTGTTTGAACTCTTTTACACACATTTCAATTTTCTAAGGGAAATTAATCACTGCGAGTGTGAATCAAGTGTGTGTGTCCTCCAAAACACCTCACTTGGTTTGCTTTTGTCATACCCTTCTTAGGAGGCCTGCTTGGAGTACACACCCATCCAAGGGATGACCTCAATTGAGTGTGAATCCAAAGACATGCTCCTTTGGGAGTTGAAATCTTGTCACTCTTGGCTAAGCCCCAAAGAACTCTATACCTTTGAGAAGTGAAGGTGAAGGGTGGGTTACCCCTTTCTCCTGGCTGTGTGGCAAGATTTTGCTTTCAATTCATCCCTAGGTAGTCAACCTTGTGCATCCTAGTTTAAGACCTAATTTTCCATACCTACTTGACTAGCATTAGGCTTGTTGTTGTGTATTCAAGTGTCTACTTAATCATAACATTTAATCTTGAAAGAAAAATTTATCATTGTGTTTGGTGTGTGTTCATGCATTTACATGTGAAATCTTGTGTTTGATATTTCCCGAGTCAAAATTCCAATAAACACTTGCCACATCATCCAAATCATAAAATATTGTCATTCCACATCATATCCTAATCATCATTGTCTCTTTAATCCAATCAACATCATTTTACACCATGCCAACATTAGAAGACATAGCACAAAAGCTTGTTCACATACTTCATGAAGCTCAAACAAGCCAACCATCTTTCAGTCAAAAAACCATTCAAGGAATCCATGACATGATCCAAAAACTTCAAACAACCCAATCACCTCAAATGCAACAACTCATAGCACAATCCCAATACCTCATGGCCACTTGTCAAATCCAACAAGCACAACATCAAGTCCAATCATCACATCAACAAATTTCACATCAATCATATGTGTCACCCATATCAACCTCATCCATCCACATATCATGTTTCCCCTTCATCAACCTATCACACCTCTTCTAATGTCAACCCTTATCCATATCAATCCACCTCTCCACAACCATTATCCTATGTAACCCCTCCATCATTATCACAATAATAAATGATACCACAACAAGTCCAAACACCATTACAACCTCAACACATTCAACCACAATCCTATGTGTCACCTTCATCATCATGCCAACCTAACCAATATACCTATCATGTCAATGCCACATCAACATAGGAGCCCAAGTCTACCTTGGCAACAAAATCAAGAGCCTTTCAATTTTCATGCTCCATTTGACAAGGGGAACACCAATCTAGTTCATTCACCCTATAACTCTATCATACCACCATCCAATCAAATACCTATCCCTAAGCCACCATCTCCTAGTCCTAATCCATTGGCCTCTCCACTTTCTAACCCATCAAATTCTTCATTACCCCCACCATCATCTCTACGCCCTAAATTCAAAATTTTCAGGAGTAAATCTATGGCATTACCCAAATCCACCCATCTAACTACAAAGGATGTGAACCAAGGGCTACTAGCAAGGAATCAAAATTATCCATGTCATCCAACTCATATGTTTGAACCTTACAAAGAGTCTTCAAACACCATACCCATTCTTACAACCCCTTCATGTAGTCTCCCCCTTAAGCCTATTCAAGAGTCTCTCCCATTGATCCCAAGTCAACCTCCATCATGTCTTCATGTTATTGACCATCTTGAACATGTTGAGCCCATTCAAGAGTCACGCCCTTCCACTTTCATTAAAGCAACCCAAGAGTTATGTCAAGAGAACAATCCTAAACATGAGGAAACATTACCCTCTTATCCACATAAAGATCAACACCTCCTAATGATTCCATTCATAACACACCTAATCCTATTCATGATCAAGCTCCCATATTTTATCAAGATCTCTTTTATGATCAAGAAGGCCATGATGATCCTCTTAGCCAACTTTATGCATTCCATGTTCAAGAGCCTGTCATTTAACCTATCCATGAGCAAGATATTCTAAATGCACCTTCACCTATTCCTATCCATGATCCATCAAAATTCACTTCCCTTGATGAGACATATGCCTACCAAGTACACATAGAAGATCAAAAAAATATCTTGGATCTAAGTGAACACAATTCTAATCAATATCCTAATGATCCTCCATCATTCACTATCAAACCCATTGCAAGTCCTCCATCATATCCTATTGGTCTTTCCACCCTCATTCATCAATGTTCCTCCTTAGAACAACAACAACCATTATCATTCATTGCTTCATTTTTTCCATCCAATAAGGAACTTGTGTCTAGTGTTCCACCTACACCTAGTCCCATTGTCCATTGCATACTCCAAAACATGAATCACCAAGGTAAAGCTCTAGACCTTTATGAACAAGGTATTTTGGATCCCATCCATGTCAAAGTACCTCCACGCTCTTATGGCCTTGGATATACACCCCAAGGACACAAATCTCATGATGTTGGTATTTCCTCCATGCATCCTAAGTCAACTTTCCATCATGAATTCTATCATAAACCTAAAAAATATGTTGCCATCCTTCCTCCATCATCCTACAAATGTCAAAATCATGTGACCATACACCTTCCACCATCCACTTTGTCACAATTGCTTCCAACTCATAATATCCCTCCATCTAATCTACCTCCATTACTCCCAACATCTAATATTCCTACCATTCAATCCTCTTATCCATTTATCCATAAATATCCTAACATTACTAATCATGACCAAGCAATGCACACATTGTCTAAACATGAAGCTTCCACTCTTTCCACCTATCCCATGGGATTCAAAAAGTGATAATTTCAACACCTCTACCTATAAAGTAAAAATTCCTAAGGGTCCTCATGCCTTAGGACATCAATACAAAAATTCAAAGAAAAACACATCCAAAAAGTTATATAAGCACATACCTCCAAAAGTAAAAATCCAAAACTAAAATGGTTTGGGTCCTTAAGAAAAATGAAAGAAATTCAAATGAGGCATCTAATCCCAACCATCCACTTCCACCTCACATTCCCATTCTATTTAAAAATTACAAAAATCCCACAATCCAAACAAAAATCCCACAAGCCAAACAAAAATCATAAAAATACTAAGTCTATGTGGGTACCTAAAGCACTTCATCCACCATCTCCTAAGAAAACATCTCAATTGCTTCATACACCCCATTCACATCAAAATATTCAATGTTTATCACAATGTGTGTAGCCATTGGTCATGGTTCCCTTCCACTTCACAACAATTCCGCATACCTACATCTCCTCATCCTTCACTCATTATCCTACATATCTCCCCCACAACCTTGCTATGGTCCATGCTTTTGGCTAAGACTCCACATTATTCTTTTGCACAAGTCCCATATAATCCCTAAAATCTTCCCTACATAATCCATTATTTTCCTCCATAATCCACATCATAATCCATCATCTACCTACTCCATCTCCCTTTCATGTCATCCCTTACCAACATCTATGAGCATAAGGACATTTGACATGGTCCATGCGATGACATCCTTCTCTAGCAGGACTAGCACCTTTCATGGAACTAAACACTTGAGTCCCTCTTATCCACATTCCCCTTCTCCTATCCAAAAAGTTAAAAAAAACTTAAAAAAAAAAGTTTTAAAAAAATTTAAAAAAAATAGAAAAAGTAAAGAGAAATTCCTTCATCCAATAGTGAAAACTTGGTAAACAGACACCCTGGATAAGTACCATGATGAAAACCTAGCAAACAGGTGTCATGTGTAGGTTGATCTTCTATGTCACTTACACTTGGGGGCACAATGTCTTATCTATCCAACCTATCATTTTCATGTCATTTCATTTCCATCCTACCTACCATCTTAGCCACCATACATACCTATCATATTGAGTCCACTTATCCACACTTCTCATTTTGATATTGATGAAGACATAGGGGAAAAAGGTTGAAACATGTTTTGGGTATCTCTTGACATACCTCATCCTTTCTAAACCAAGCCTATCATTATCCTATTGTCATAAGCCTTGTCATGAAAAAATCTTAAGTATTGTACCTAGAACGGGGCATGTTATTCCTATGCTACATAGTCTTTGGAGATCACATCCTTTCTCTCTTATAATGCATACATCCATTCCATCCATCCATCTGTCATAAGCCTTCTACTCCATATCCTATCACCCACCCTTTCATCCATCAATCCCATCTATCTCCTTGCACCTAGACTTTGTTTTCCCTTTTCATTGGTATCTAGCACAAAGGCTACCCAAATTTTTATCCATTGACACCTCAAAACATTTCAAAAATAAATAAAAATCAAAAATTCAAAAAAATTCAAAAAAACCAAAACATTTCAAAAATACAAAAAAAAATTGAAAATGTCCTAGAAAAAGATAAAAGAATCAAATACCCATAAAAAATCAAAGCAATAAAATCAAATCAAATCCTTTCATCCAATCAAATCATCAAATCAATCCTCATATCATTACAAACCACTTCTTCAAATCAAATCAATCCAATTCAATAAACTCAAATGCAAGTCAATTCTTAAATCCATGTCAAATCACCTTTAGTCAATTCAAGCAATAATCCAAATGAAAGTCAATCCTTAATCCATACCAATCAACTCAATCAATCTTTCCAAATAATCCAATAACATCCTTTGGTCTTGATCCTAATCTTGTTGTAAACCCAATCAATCAATTATCATCATCCTTGTGTTGTTCTAGGGATATGTTGTTCCCTGCAATGACAACACTATCATCATCAATCAAAGTCAAAAAATCAATTATCATCATCCTTCTATTGATCTAGGGATATGTCATTCCCCACAATGAAAACATTATCATCATCAATCAAAGTCAATCAGTCAATTATCAATCATCCTTGCGTTGATCTAGGGATATGTCATTCCCCACAATGACACCACTATCATCATCAGTCATCATCATCAATCAATCAATTACTCATCGGTTTACAACTTGACAGGGGAAATACCTTCTTCTTTTTTGTATCATTTGTGCATGCATGCTTGCTTGCTTGTGTGTGCTATTATTTTTATCTTGCATTTGCATCAAATCTGAATTATTCTAGCTAATATTCATATCTTGTATCTAGACAAGGTTGTATTACGCTGGGGCATGAGACACATCGTCACCTTGGTCCTTATACCTTGGTGCATCATGTCTAGTGTTACATAAAACATCATGGTTGTTCACTTTCTTGCATCATAATGCATTATCCGTCTCTTTATCCATATTTTATCATTTCATTTCATTTCGAGAACATACCCATGTTTGTACAACTCACCTATCCTCTCGAGGGGGCCTCATCATCCCATCATCATCCTACTCTTATATCATCATCATCCCACTCTTATTTTTTCATCATCCTATCTTTCTATCATCATCCATTTTTCTCTATCCACACCTTAGCTTCTTTGAAATGATGTTACTCGACACAAAGCTCATCATCTCAAACATCATCCCAAAGAGGGGCAAAATGTAGACACTAAAAATTGTCCCAAGCTTGCAATTTCTAAATTCTCCATCATTTCCTCTTTTTCCTTTTATAATTAAATAATTTTAATTATTTAATTAATTCATTTCTATCTTTATTCCTCCCTGATTAATTAAATAAATTTTATTTGTTTAATTATGTCACTAATTAGGTCCCCTTCTTTCTAAAATTAAATAAAATCCAATTTATTTAATTTTATCCACTTTCCACTATAATTAAATAATTATTTTAATTATTTAATTATTCATTAGCCTTTTCTCTCATAAATTAAATAAATTTTATTTATTTAATTTGGTCCACTCTCTTAAATTTTGAATTAATCATTATTTAATTCAAAATGATCCCTTTTGTCACATTCCTCTATAATTAAATAATTATTTTAATTATTTAATTATTCATTGACCACCTAAATTAAATACTTTTCATTATTTAATTTCTCCTATCACCTCTTTACTCGTGCCAATATTATCTTCCACTTCAAATCTTATCTCTTGACATCTCATTTAATCCTAGCCCTTGATTGAATTATCTCATAATTCAATCTCAACTCTTCATCTTTATCATTTGCCATAATTTTTCCCTAACCCTAGTCCATACCTCAACTTTCAATCTTGGCCATTGATTTAGACATCTTATTGACATATAATCCCAAACATCAATCCAAATCAGACCTTGCCTATAAATCAACCCTCTCATAAGCCATTAGGGGGGTTGATTCTTCAAGTATCCTTATGCTACAAAAAATATTCTTGAATCATTCATCCATTTCTATCTATCATCATTCATCTATCATCTCCATCTTAATGTTATGTTGTTGAATTGAGCAACCAACATATCAATTCAATGGAATAATTCATCCATCATTGCGTCTATTTGAGGTATTTGAAGATTTGGATTAGGTAATGTATGTTATTGTTTTATCATTTTTATTTTATCTCCCAAATTTTATGTGAAGATGTAAATAAATACATTTTACAACATTAAATTAAGGTAGATTTAAGTTAATTGAGCTTAAAAAGGGCCCAAGACCTAATGTGGATGTGTAAACCACCTCACAAAACTAGACCAAGGTGACATTAAGTCCAATTATAGTTAAACATTCCCAAATTAAGCAAGGGATACTTTTTTCTACACTACATTTAGTCCACACTTTAGTCAGAGGAGGAACTTGCTTCAAACTCACACTAAAGTAGACATTCAAGAGGGTCCAAGTGTACCAATGTAGATGGTCTATGATGACAAATATCAAGAAACCAATCAAGCCCCCAGGATCCAAGATCCTAAGTCAAACCAACATAAGTGCAAAAGGAAATGCACAAGGTGAATGATTTGCAATAAAACAAGATACACGATCATGCAATGTCAATAACTAGAACAAAAATGATATTTAAAAGGAATTGGATCAAGCATCGATCATTTGTCCAACCCGTTATGGATCAAATCTATAATATTTTTCTAGAAATAAAATGCATACTCACTTTGGGGCGATGAAACCCATGGCTTTCCGTCGAGTGAGAAAGTCCAAAAGGTGAGAAACATACACTCATGGATGGTATGCACTCACAAACACAAGTGGCTGTGTGAAATTCACCATCTGTGGTTGGGCTTCTTGATCAAACCATGCAAAGTTATGCCTCTTGATAGCTTTAAATAAGGTGCCACCTAAAATTGGTCTTCTAGATTCATGAGAAAGCAAAAGAGATAGGTATGCTTGGAACTCACTTGAACTCTTAGCTTAAATGATGTCCATTAACAGCCATATAATAATTTTGTTTGATGTAAGGTATGTTCAAAGTATTTTTTCCTAGTTCATGCAAGGTCTCTTCTTAGGGAACATCATGCCTAATGTCTCCAAGAGAGGACAAGTCAAAGAAACATAACACTCTTGGAGGAAATCAAACACAATGACACCACCAAGAAAAGGATGCATTAGAAAAATAAAGAAAATCACACAATGAAATATGAGTGTTGATGTATGCCCCCACTTTAAAGTGGTTGCTAACATCATTATTGTGATAAATTGCTTTAAAGTACAAGAAGAGAGCTTATTTAGAAATCCCTATTGCAAGTCATATCTTTCCAATAAGCTATGTCATGAGAAAGGTAGTATGTCACATGTGAGCCAACTTAAGGCATGTAAAATCGACACCTAATCTTACTTTCATGGATGTACATGAAAGGTGATCAACTAGCGAAGAGGCAACAACAAGTGACATGAGAAAAGACTAACTAACCCTTACTTTATAGTGCAGGAAAAGGACAAATGAAATGGGATGAAAATAGAGGCATTAAGTTAGAAATTGGAGTTAGCTTCAGCACAGGGAGGCACCATCCTTAAGATGTTGAATTTTGTTATTTAAAGCCTCATTCATTAGTAGAATGACCATGAACTCTATGATATGCACAAAATGAAGTCTTGTAGTCATATTTATTTTGTGTTTTTGGAGGGAGGGATATCAAACGATCTCGAAGGAGTCTCACCAAGATACCCTCTTGATCAATAGTAGAAGATAATTTATTTACATAGGATGTCATACACACACTAAATGATAAGGCTTTAGATGAAAATGGAGATAATGGAGGTAAACCTAGATGTTTCTTTAAAGAGTATTGTATGTTATTTTGCTTCATGTGTTCATTGTATCCATGTGTAGGAGGGAGATTGTATCCAATACCATAACAATATTTCAAGTTTGATGAAGGGAGTTTATTCTTCTGAGAAGGATTTTCTTCTTCATGAGAACAAAAATCTTTTTAAAGTTGTGCATCATTCCCTCATGAGGGATGGGAGTTAGATAGCCCCCATCACTATCATGGGGTAATGTTATTGACGTGGAACCATGTTGAGCATATGAAACACAAGGCTATTTTGGTTTAGGTTGTGATATTTTACACTCTCCTATAAAGGAACGTGTAAAACCCCAATCATTACTAGAACTTGTATCTGAAAATGAATCATTAGTATGACTCTTTGGATTTTGAGGGTGAGATTTTGGATTATTTATTGAAAGGAGGCATAGAATCTAATGACCCCAAATTATCACTAAAGAGTTTAGGGTTGACATCAACTTGTATAGGTTCAACTTTTGATCTTGGAATGAAAGTATTAGGGGAGTTGGAAGTGTTGTGATCATATGATTCATAGCTTCATTCATTTGCACCAATTGTGTATATCTTGTTGTTGTATTCAAATTCATTGTATGGTGGAGAGTAGAGGGGACTCCTTTCATAGCATGAATCTATAGTATCCCTAGGAAAAGATTGTATCAAATGGGTCCTTGCATGATATGGATAGAGGTAGGCAACACTACAGGCCCTACCTCAATAGGTAATTTGATCATCCCTAGTGGTTTCCTATTAATGTTTTCAAAGCAATGAATATGAACATCGTTAATTTGAATGAGCCTTTTTTCCATGTCAATTTTTTCTAGGAGGTCAATACTACAAAAATTAATTTCTACTCCATTGTCTATGAGAGTGTGCCTAACTGCAGTTTCATTAATGATCACATTTATCATCAAGGCTTCATTCTTGTTTTGAATCTCAAGTGAGGGTAATTCATGTTTATGGAATGTTATTTCTAATTGTGTGACCTACGTAGGATGAAAGGAATATTTTGCATTGTTTGACTTCATATAAGATTGGATCTCCTCCTACTTTATTTGCAACATTTATTGAACTAGAAACTTGTATGTAGGTGATAGTTGAATGAATTGCCACACAAATATATTAGCGGGATTATTTTTAAGGTCTTTAACACTAGGAAGAATATGTTGAGGCAATGGTGATGTTGCCGGAGTGATTTTTGGTCCCCTACATGTTTGAGCAACTATGTTATATCTAGATTGCTGCAAAACATTGTTGTTGTTGTGTTGCATTAAAGATTTCAGGAAATCTCTAATTTTATTTTTATGTGATTCACTAATGGGAGGTGATTTAGGAAGCTCACTAATTAAAGGAGATCCAATTTTTTTCCATAACCTCAACAAGTTTTTTCTTTTGATCATCTTCATCTAAGGTAGCTCCATTAAATGTGTCAATGTTCATATTTTCTTGCACCATGATATCCTCCCTAGGATGAGAGTTTTTAGGAGAACTAAAAACTAAATGTTCACGACATTCAAAGGTTGGTTCTTCTAAAATGACTTCATCCCAAGTAAGGTAATGATCAATGGTTGAATTATCTCATTCATCAATGATGTTATTGTCTTGTTCCATAATGTTTTTCGAGATAAGATTTTCATGAATTTCATCAGTTGTGTTTTCTAACCTCAAAGTATCTTCTTCACAACTAGGAGAGATACTAGGAGAAGAACAAATGTGATTGTCAATGTTATCCAAAATTTGACTCCTTTGTCCCATAATGTGCTAGAAATAAGATAGGTGGGGGAAGAAACATAAAGAGGGTTGTCATAGATCTTAAAGGTTTTCTTATCTAACACCAACATATCCTCATCATAGGAGAAGATGTTTGGAGATGAATGTGGGTAGGTTTCAATGGTCTATTTTTTCTTATGTTATCATCATGATTACTTATTGCTATGTCCTCTTGTGTAGTAATGTCTTGTCTAATAGGATAGGTAAGAGGAGAGAAACAACTCGAGTTCTCAAAACTCTCATCGATTAGTCCTTCTAACCCTACAATGTCTTCTTCACAAGTAGGAGAGATATTAGGACAAGTACAAATGTGATTGTTATGATTACCCAAGGTTTCTTTCACTAGACTAACCTCACTCTTAGAAGGGATACTAGGAGAGGGATCAATGATGAACAAAAAGAGAGGGGAAAGGATCTCATATTCATATGCACTTAACAAAATTTTCTTACAACACTCAACAAGATATGAAAATAGAACATGAAGTATGATATATATAGATTTTTTCAATCTAAACATGATGTAATGATTGTTCTACAAGATTGAAATGCAACAATGATGGAGAAAACATGCAAAAGATTAATGCAATTTTTAAGATTTTGAAGATGACATTTGACTTATTATGCTATGTAAAAATGTGAAAATACAAATTTGAAATTAAGCAAAGCATGAAATGAGCCAAATTAAGCTAGATCTAATGAAATGCATGTAACAGAAACTCAGCCAACTAAAAAAAATAATTAATGGCAACAAACAAAAGTGTAAAAACAAGGTTTTTAATGTTGTAAAAGGCTATTTCAAATCTGTTATGGGACTTATTCGCCCAAGGTGGTGAATGAGTCCCACTAAGGATTTTTTTCAAAAAAATTCAGAAATTTTCAATTGATTTTTATGTTTTTTATGTTGTATGGCTTGAAGACTAAATGCAAATGAAGATTTTATATGATTTTCAATGATTTGATATGCAAAAATGCAACCTATATGCACTTTCACTAATGCAAAAATTTGAAACCCTAGAATGCCAATTAACTAATGCAAACCTTAATGCAAAGTCAATGCAAGCTAAATATAGTATGATGATGGACTCCAAATCAGAAAAGATGGTATTCTAAATGTATGTTCACCAAAATGTAAGATAGAAAATTGTTGTCGCTAGGGTTTAGGACATAGGGCAACAAGCTTTCTATACTCTATATTCAAGGACAATCCCTAGAGATCTCAACCTCAAGTGTGCAAGAGAAAGAGATATACTAAAGGACTATCCTAGGGTATGATTTCAAATTACAAGAGGGTTTCACCACCAAGTAAGAACTTGGAAAGACTAATTCATGTAATATGCAACACTAAACCCTAATTTTATGAAATGACTTACAAAATGACCTAGAAAAGTCTGTAAAACAAAATAGAAAGTTGTAAAAAAAATGTGTGCACCTAGAAACTTGTAGAATTGAATGGAGATTGGAAATTCTGCAAATACTAAAATTTTGTCCTACTAGGACTCATTCACCGATCTAGGCGAATTAGTCTTAGATCTAGATTTCTGCACAGGAGTAGGTTCCAAGAAAATGGGTATCCAAATCTACAAAGATCTCTAAAAAACACCTATAGTGGGACTCATTCACCACTTATGGCAAATGAGTCTAGTCTAGATTTTATAGAACTTCAAAGTTCTGATCTACACCTCTTGTCACTGTGCTCCTCCTAGGTTCAGATGCCGGAACTCCTAATTTTGCTTAAGAAGGTTGTAGATGATCTTTTGTCAGAATATGTCCTTGGAGAAAATGGAAGACAACTCCAACAAGCTTGTAACTAATATTCAATGATCTTTGAATTCTTCGCTTTCGTCTGTCGCACAAAGAGAAGAGAAAAGTGTTGATTGTTAGAGAATGGGGTTTCCTTGGTCAAAACTCCTTTTAGGTAATTAAACCAAATGATGAAACAATGAAACAAGGACATGAAACATGAACAATGATACCTTGAATGATGTCTTGTAAATGATGTCTATAAATCTACAACTCAACATGAAATGGCCATGAAGGATGTAGATCTTGATCTTGACAACAGGTGTAGAACAATGCTTGATCTTGGATCTTGAATGCTACATAACACTAGCTCAATAACATGCTTGGTGCTTGATATGCTTGACATGATGATAGATCTTGAATTTTTGCAATAATTGATGAAGAATTCTATCCTTGAATTCCTTAGAATTGATCTTAAATGCTATCTTGATGATCTTGTAAAGTCTTGGAATGCTTAAATATTGCTTGCTTGACTTGATGACATGAATGTATGATGAAATAATGATTTGGAAGATTTTTTATATAGGAATTGCACTCAAATGACTATTAATTTGATCCCCAAGGCTGACAGAGAAGAAATTTAAACTTAAAACCTAGTTTTTCTCACTCAAACCTTGAAAATAGGCCAAATGGGACTCATTCACCAAGCTAGGAAAATGAGTCCCACCTGGATGGGACTCATTCACCCAAAGTTGTGAATGGGTCTCACAAGGGCTATTTTTCCAGTTAAAGTGTTGGGGAGTGAAGAAATTAAGTTTATATATTGATCTTGTCAGGTTTTTGATTAAAATATTCCTTGGGATGCCAATATGGGGTCATAGGGGCCTATTAATGATGACATAAAGGTCATAAATGCAATAGGCCCCAAAATACAATGTGAAAGTGTAAATAAATACACTTTACAACTCTAAATTAAGGAAAATTTGAGTCTATTTAGCTTAGAAGGGCCCTAAATCCATGTGAATGTGTAAAACACATTAAAAACAAGATTAGGTCCACTTAATTTACAAGCCTCCCAAATTTTATGTGAAGATGTAAATAAATACATTTTAAAACATTAAATTATGACAAAGTTAAGTTAATTTAGCTTAAAAAGGACCCAAGACCTAATGTGGATGTGTAAAACACCTCACAACACTAGACTAAGGAAAAATTAAGTCCAATTTATCATTAAGCATTCCCAAATTAAGCAAGGGATACTTTTTTATATACTACAATCCTACTCTTATCCCTTCAGTGTCTTCCAACATGTTGATATCTACTTTAGTAGTACCTATTACAATGGATACTCTTGAGAGAAATGACATTGTAAAAGATCCTTTTGAAGCAAGAAATCCTAAGTATGCTCCTTCTACCTCTTCTCAAGAGAATGCATGTCTTGATGATGACTGTGATTACTTACACTCTACAAAATCCATCATTGGAGAATATAAAGTCTACCAAATCCATTAAACCTTCCGATAACATAATCCAAACCTGCTATCAAAGATGGTTATTCTTCTGCATCATGGGATAATGTGAACACAATTTCTAATGTTCTTAATGTACATCCTCCCCCTTTTGAGAAAGATCATCACACATCTATTAAAGAGGCTAATGCTAGAAATCCTATCAATAAGGTTGATGGTGATATCATAGAGGAGTATGATCCCCATTTCTGGAATAATGCTCTTTATGGAGATCCTCATTCTTAAGATTTGGAAACACATTATGGCCTTGGCTTCAAATTTGTCTCTAAATATGGCTATGGACATAAAGGTTGTGGGCATAATGAACAAGGCATTTAGGTCCCTATAGAATGTGTACCTCATAAATGTAATTTTGGGCTTGGTTGCTTGAATGAACAATCTAAATGGAAACCATGGTTGAATGTCGACATGATTTCTACTCAAATTAATTCTCTTAGATTGATTCATCTACCATTATATCTACTATCTTCATTTCTTCCTCTTGTGAGAAGTCAAGCTATTCTCCATAAGAGAGGGTTGATTTATGCTCCTTATCCTCTGTACTGTAGGAAAAAATATTCCTTTTTCACAGTTAATTTGGGAATGAATAACATTAAAATGAGCCTAATTTTTCCTTGATCTAGTGTTGTAATGTTTTTTACACGTTCACTTTAGGTTTAGGGCCCTTTTGAACTAAATAGACCTATTTTTTCCTTAATTTAGTGTTGAAAAGTGTATTTATTTACATGTTTACACTAAGTTTTTGGACCTCTTACATTTATGACTTTCATATCATCATTAATAGGCCCCTAAGACCTGTTATTATACATATTGAGGCTTATTTCAATTGAAATCTTGACAAGATCAATAAATACACTTAATATTCTATCCCCATGAAATTTCCTCGGCCTGAAAAGCTATGGTGGGACCCATACAACACAAGGTGGTGTATGAATCCCCCCAAATGGGACCTATATGCTAGCTTGGGCGTATGAGTCCCATTTGGCCCTTTTTTTGGGTTGAGAGTGGGAAATCAGGGTTTTTCATTCAAATTTTGTGAATGTCAGCATTTGGGATATACTAAATGGTAAATTAGATGAAGTACCTATATAAATAGGGTTTCAAATCATTATTTCACTTAAGAAACTTTATGAAATCATCCTAAGAGTTCAAAAGAGCATTATAGAAAATTCAAGATCATTCAAGAAGGAATTCAAGGGAAAATTTCTTCATCATTTCTTACAGCAATCAAGATACATCATCATGTCAAATATTTAGTGCATCATGCATGTAGTTTTGAGCTAATGTTGTGGTGTGTTTTTCAAGATCAATTCAAGTATCCAAAGGTATTATCTTTCATCAAGAATCATAAGAAAGATCTACATCCATTACAACCACTTCATGCTTGTTTATATATATTCAAGGTTACAAACAAGGTTCTACTATTTCTTTTAATGTTTCATGTTTCATTTCTAATTAAGGTTTAATTACCAAAATGGTTTTTTACCAAGGAAAACCCCCATTCCCTAACAAAACAACATTTCTCTCTCTCTTCATGTGTGATTGGAGATCTAGGTGGTTTATAGCTTGAAGATCCATTCAAGACTAAGTTACAAGATCGAAGAAAGTTTTCATAGTTGTCAAGAAGTTATCTTCACAAAAAGTCATCTACAAGATAGAATTCAAGCCTTCAGACTTAGAGATTGGAAAAGAGAGAAGATACAAAAGATCACTAGAGCATACCTAAATTTAATCCAAACCCTAATACTGGTACTAAATCACCACCTTGGGTGTAAGAGTCTTAGTACATCACTTTTACTAGATTTTAGTAGATCCAAATCAGTCACTATGAGATTTTAGTTTCTTCCTAGAAACCCTGTGACTAAATTGTCTAATCTAGCATATGAGACCTAGTGCATTTCAAAAAGTAGAAATTTAGGGTTTTGAAGGTTGTTTTGACTACATCACTCTTATAGGTGTTGGAAAGAGACACTTAAAATGTTTTCTAGTGCTTTCATTGATGGAAACCCTAGTCAATGATTCTATCCCCATGCCATCATTTGATCATACCAGAAGTTAGATCGAAGTCTTGTAATTTACTATCAAGTTAAAACAGAGCATCTAACATTTTTAGGTTCATCAATTCGTATGCAATTTTTTGTTATTATTTTATGTTGTAGATCTCAAGGAAGGTAGTTTGGTGTATGATCTATTTTATTCTTTAATCTTAGAGCCTCGTATCAATCCGTGTGCAAATTAGAAGATCAAGTTGATTAGTTTTTTGTTTAATCGTTCATGAAGGCTAACTAAGTGGATGAAGTGTATTGTGGATATTTGAGGAGTAATTGTTTAATTGATTTTGTGTTCAATAATGTTGATTTAGGTCCTCACTATGTTGTGGTTGACTTTGGTGGGTGCGCATTGAAAATTATTCATGATTTGGCTAACAACTTGTAAATATTTTCTATTTTGTTGAAGCTGACATGAAGTGATTAAATTCTTAGTAGCGGATATATGTAAGTGATTGATTATATCATTTTGGTGTGTGTACGAAGTGTGTTGGTGTGTGTTGGAAAAGTTAGAAGGATTGTAAGGAGATAATTCATAGTTTCACTTGTGCATAAAAGGATTTGTGATGCGAGCTATAACATAATAGAGCAGAAGAGCAGAATCAGATAGAAGTTTAAGAATTCGATCTATGAGCTTAACCAGAACTATTATGAGGAATTTATAGATTCTATTTCATATTTCACCACTCCAATTATCTTTTGACATTGATTGTAAGGTAGTTATCCTTTCTATTTTTGAGCAGTGAGCTTTAGGTAGTGTGCCTGAATGCAAGTGCATTCCCATTTTGTAAACATTCATTTTGAGTATACTCATATCATATTGTGGATTAACCTCCATCGTGTTTTCTGACAGTAGTTTCCACATAAAATCCTTGTGTTATGGTGTTTTGGTGTTTGTCTTATGTTCATGCATATTTATTTTGATTGAATGTTATAAGTGCTTTAAAGATCAGATTAATAAAGTTAAAACTATAGAACATTGATTCACCCTCTCCTCTTAGTGTTCTTGATTCCAACAATTGATATCCAGGCTAGGTTCCTGGAAAGAGTTTGTGGCAGGAAGATGTGGAAAGTGTTTAAATGGATTAATGGAGTCTCCAGCAACTTTTGGTAGCCCTAGATGATCTTGTCAGTCAAAGTTTGAAATGCAGGAATTACATAGAAAATCTAAGTGAATCTTGAGAAATCCATTGAATGTTGAGAGAGACAAAATCAATAAGAATCCTAGGGGAGAAAGAGAAGGGAACTCTATGATTAGATCAATGAGAAAGGCAGGTAAAACATTGAAGATGAACAAACTAAGTCAACCACGAGAAGGAAAAGATAGAAAGAATTTGAAAATTTTTCTAGAATAATGAACTTAAAACATGAAGACCCTGATCCTATTATGATGAGATGAGCCAAAGAGGAGATTCAAAGAAAAGAAAGAAAGGAATGAAGATTATCAATCCTTGAAAGAGAAATCTAAAGAATACAACTGTATTACTAATGGATTCAACCAGTTGGAGCTTGAATTGGAACAATCCAAAAATAATGAAGAATAGATTGAAAAGCAGATTGTTGATCTCAAAGATAAACTTGCTACTACAAATGAATTCAAGGAGAAGTTCAAGACTAGCTTCGGCCAAGCTTGATGGTGATTAAAATTCAAAGGAATGAGAGAAAATGAGGTATTAGATAGAGATTTGGATCCTGAAAAAAAAAGATTTAGGCAAAATAAGATAGACAAAGCTAGAGGTATCGATGGGACAACCTAATGCTCAAAGGTTGATAGTTACTATTTTTTACATTTTGCAATAGGATTTGGTCATATAGCTCAATGTAGGGAGATGAGGAGAAATGAATTCAAGTGGTCCATCATTCTCATGTCGATTACTTTAATTGCAATAAGTATGGTCATAAGTCAAATGAATGCAAAAATATGATGAACTTTTATAGAGATGTTAGATGTTACACATGTAATAGATTTGGCCATATTGCTAACCAGTGCAAATCAAGAGAAAATCAATGGAAAAACTAGTCTGGACAAAGAAATGTGGCGTGCTACAATTGTAACAAATCTGGTCACATTGCTAGACTTTGGAGAAGAGATTTGGTAAATCAAAGGAGAAACATGCAAAAGGATGAAAGGAAAAGGAAAAAATCACCACATATGAGATCAAGAAGAAAATAGAAAGAAGATGGGTGAAGAAGATTCCTCTATTGCAAGAAATGGTTGTACTAGAATCCTTCTAAAGTAATTCCTGTAAGAATTAGTTTGACATGGCCTGGGGGCTTAACAAGAAAATCTTCAGCACTTATTTAGTGGTGGTACCCGGAATATGGATTAGGTACAGTGGGTGCTGTGATCATGGAGCCTACTATTAAAACAGGTGGAGAAATTGTTTGTGCAAAGTTGAAAGATTTCTAAGAGTTATCTTTCCACGGTGCATGGAAACACAGTATCCAGATGGAAGGACTGCAAGGAAAAAAGAATTTATTCGCGACAAAAGTTAGTGTGCAAATGATAAAGGTCATTTTAGTTCTTCATTGTCACTTTTCACTTTGAAAAAAGAATCTTGGAATCTCTAAAATTGAACTTTGGTGGAATTTAGTCAGTGGTGATTAGGTGATCAAACACTAATTGTGAAAAGGTATTCTCAGAAAGCTTGTGACATGAAATTTTGTGAAAATAGTCACTCTGTTGATGAAATGGTATCGGATATATTTGTCCAAAGTTCAAGTGGCATCCTTTTAAGTCTTTTGAGACCGAGCCCCTAGGTGCGTTTTCATCTGTACCGTGCGGTGTCTTGCACACTAAAGACATTAGGGCTTACATACATGCCAATATTGAAGAGTTAGGGAGCTCACGATTGATGATTGTACTCCAAATATGTATAGGAAGGATTTCTATAGTAAGCCCTAAATTTAAAGCCTAGGGAGAAGAAATTCCTGGAATTCTTAGAATTCCATGGTGATGGCCGGATGAATTCGGTATATTTTGATGCAGTTCTATGAATTGTAGGATTTGATCCAACAGGTAAAAAGAGCCATATGTATTGCCATAGTTTAGAGAACCTCATATGGGTTGCCAATCTTGATTCATGAAGAATCGGAATATTTGAAGTAGATTCAATTTGGTTTAGTGTTTGATAAAAGAGCTCCCTCTTTCTGGTGATGATATTATTAAAATGGATGTAGTTTAATAATAGATGTTGAGGTAAAGATCCTCTATTCCATAGGACATTGTCCAATACCTTCATCACAAGCATAGTGGTGGTGGAAGGAATTGAATGCAGTATGATCTCATATATGAGCTACTCCCCAAACAAGTTGGTGAGAATGTTGGTAAGATCCAAGAAAGACCGGAAAATTGCTAAATACTTTGGTAAATATTGTGTTTATTCTTTTATTTGATGAATAAAGTTTTAGGAGTTGGAAAAGTGCATTGGCAAGGTGATAAGCCTATAGTTGTTCAAATTAGAGACATGTTATACGACATTGGTGATAGTAAAGCTAGGAAAACTACAATCTGGGGTTATTTCAAGAACTTTCAAAATGAAATGCAAGCCAGCGAAAGGATACCTACTTCTATTGCGGAGAAGTATAAGGACACAATTTTCTTTATGGTTGACATTGATCCAATGCTTGAGTGGAAGTTGGTGATCTAGAATAGTCTAGATTATACCAATGGGTTATGAATTCCAGGAAGATCTTGGAATTGTATACTGGCATTTGTTAAGTAAACCTCTAGATCCAACAAAAGAGAGGTTTTGAATCTATGAAGAGAAATATATGCAAGTACATGAGCAGTTGAAGAAACCTATGATAGTTTCAAAGGTAAGGAAGGAAGTTGAAGCCTTTGTAGAGAGCATGGGTATATCTACAGAAGTAGTGAGAGAAGCTAGAAGAAAGAGAGAACAAGCTAAAGTAGGAGAGCCAGCTAGAACTAAATTTTCTAGTCCACCAACATCCTCTACCCGAACTAGATCTACAAGAAGCTCTACTCTCACATTCAGTCCTACAAAGAAGTCAACCCTTGTGAAAACTCAAGCCAAGGCATCTGGTAAGAGGAAGAAGGACAAGAGCACAAGAGTCTATGTTGTTGTCTCAGAAGATGAAGAGACTAAATATAATGAAGAGGTAAGGGAAATAAAGCGCATGGGCACCCAGGCAACAAAATTCACTAAGGACAAGCCCTCTGGTGAAGAGGAGAAAGCAAAGAAGAAGATGAAAATAGAAAAATTAGGTATGTTTGTAGAAGAAGTGGAGAAAGCCTTGATTAAGGATGGAAATCTTAGGCCTCTTTGTGAATGGTATGACACCTTTGACAGTGTCAGTCAAAGATTTCTCGAGGAAGCTTTAATAAAATACTTGAATAATTTCAATATGACTCTTATTGAAATCATGTCTAAGTTACCCAAAGGTCTATATGAATTTTTAGAAATGAGAAGAGTGATTGCAAGGACAAAAGAAGAGAAAATGAGAGAACAAATACTTGTTGATCTGTGTCTAATGATATCATTAGAAGAGATGAAGAATATTCTAAATGAATAAAAAAGGGATTTTAAGAGAAAAACAAGAGATTGAACAAGCTGATGATTGGACAAACTGAAGAGGTGGCAAAGGATACTGAGAAAATCCTTAAGGAAATTTATTAAAAGAGCAGTCTGATGTTATGCTAAGAAGTGTGTATTAGAGATGTTTCATCTGATCCGGTAAATGAAGAAGGAAAAGAAGATACTTTTGAGGATACTTTGAATCCTCTAGATATACATGATGCTGAAATTCCTATGGAGACTAAAGCTCCTAAAGTTGTGTCAGTTAAAGAAAAAGAGATTCCTAAAGCTATGAAAGAATTAGTGACTGAAGAGAAGAAGGATGAAGTGAAGGAGATTCTTGTGGAAGCAAGAGACACTGCTAAGTCAGTAAAGGATTTCTTGGAAGAGCAACAAGAAAGGTTTGATCTGAGATTGATTAAAAGGTCCACAATGGTGGCTACTTTGTCTCCCATTAAGTGAAAGTTGCATTGTTTACCTGAGGAGCCAAGACAGGAAGAAATTCTAAGTCACATATTAGAGATGAGTGAGTTGTTGAATCTTGCAACTAGTGATACGGAGAAGATTAATACCCTTCATATGTCAGGATTCATCTAATTCTCCATCGATTAAATTTGAAAGAAGTTTTCAATTTGTAAAGTACTCACTTTGAGTCACTTGAGAGTCAACTATGGATAATGTTTAGAAGAGTTTGATGCTTTAAAAGCGGTTGAAAGGGATGATCTAACTAATTATAAATCTATGTTAGCTACCTATGTGAAGAATATTCAAAGTGCTTTGTATGAAGGTGGTAACATTTACAAGCCATGTTTATCTTTATCTAAGTTCACTGAGGATATTGAAAAGAAAATGAAAGAATGTGAGAAACAGTTAACAAATATCACTCAATCATTTGATCCTCTAACCATTTCTATTGGAAAACAAGAAGTTCAAGTCATATCCCTACTTGAAAAGATTAAAAGTCTAAAGCATGAAGAAGGAAAAATTGTTGAAAGGGTTTGTGAGCTTAGAGGGATAATTGGTCCTAAGATGGAAACAATGCTTAATGCTTTGAAGGAAGCACAAGATGCTATGGCGGTTAGTGATTCGGTGAACCTGGAATTAGCAGAGATGCAATATTATCTATTTTGCAGTCACTTGACTATTCTATAGAGCCTCAAGAAGAGTTGGGACATGAGTTTGAACTTGTTGAAGACAAATTTTGCAGATATCTTCAAGTTTGTGTAAGTTGTACAAACAAGTTTGTACATATGCAGTTTGAAGTTTTTGTTTGGTTTTTGGTATGTGGATTCCCCATATTTTCCATTGATGTCAAAGGGGGAGAGTAGAACAGTGAAAATTGTATATTCATCTCAGGGGGAGTTGTAATTTTGAGCTATGATTGAAGATCTTTTTGGAGTTTTGAAGATTGGCAGTGTAATTTATGCTGGTATTGATCTAACACTTAGTCATTTTTCACTAAGTGTTGCCATCAATGCCAAAGGGGGATATTGTTGGCAAGAGACACTACAAAATTTTTTTGTTGTTGTCATTGATGGAAACACTAGTCAGTGATTCAATCTGCATTTCATCATTTGATCATACCAGAAGTCAGATCAAAGTTTTGTAATTTACTGTCAAGTTAGAACAAAGCATTTGACAATTTTGTGTTCATCGATTCGTATGAAATTTTATGTTATTATTTTGTGTTGTGGATCTTAGGGAAGGTAGTCTAGTGTATAATGTGTGTTATTGTTGAATCTTGGAGCCTCGTATTGATCCATGTGCAAATTAGAAGATTTGGTTGACTAATTTTTTGTTTAACCATGCATGAAGGCTGACTAAGTGGATGAAGCATATTGTGGATATTTGAGGAGTAATTGTTTAAGTGTTTTTATGTTCGAGCATGTTCATTTAGGTCCTCACTATGTTGTGGCTGACTTTCTTTGGTGCAGATTGAAAATTATTCATGATTTGGGCCAATAGTTTGTAAATATTTTCTATTTTGTTGAAGCTGACATGAAGCAGTTAAATCCTTAGTAGCGGATATATATAAGTGATTGATTATATCATTTTGGTTTGTGTACGAAGTGTGTTGGTGTGTGTTGAAAAATTTAGAAGGATTGTAAGGTGATAATGCAAAGTTTCACTTGTGCATAAAAGGATTTGTGATGTGAGTTAGAACATAATAAAGTAGAAGTGCAGAATCAGATAGAAGGTCAAGAATTCAATCTATGAGCTTAATCAGAACTATTCTCAGGCATTTGTAGATGATATTTCATAGTTAACCACTCTAGTTGTATTTTGACATTGATTGTAAGGTAGTGATCCTTTATGTTTTTGAGCAATGACCTCAAGCTAGTGTGCCTGAATGCAAGTGCATTCCCATTTTATAAACATTCATTTTGAGTATACTCAGATCATATTGTGGATTAACCTCCACTGTGGTTTTTCCCCTAATAGGGTTTCCAAATAAAAATTCTTGTGTTATGGTGTTGTGGTTGTTTGTCTTATGTTCATGCATCTTTCTTTTGATTGAATGTTATAAGTGATTTAAAGATCAGATTAATAAAGTTAAAAGCACCAAAGCAATGATTACCCCTCTGGCTGTGGTTCCCAATAATAAATTACCCCTCTTTTCATTTGAATCCATCATGATTCACCATAGAAAACCATGATCAACCCTTGAAAATGCTATATCTTGGATGAAAGTGAGCTTGAAGACCTGCAATAACACTTTGATGCTGCTCCAAGACTTCAACTTTGCTTGATTTTGAAACTTGAATGCTCTTGTGAAAGAATGCTTGAAGACTCTTGAATGCTTGGATCTTGAAATTGCTCTAAAAATTGTTGCTTAGATGAAATAATGACTTTGAAGCTTGCTTATATAGGCATTTACACCTAATTTACCATTATTCAGATCTTGAAATCTAAAATCAACCAAAATTTTGAATTAAAAAGTTAAATTTCCCACTCAAACCCTAAAAAAGCCCCAAATGGGACTCATATGACACCTATGGCATATGGGTCCCACCTAGGGGGACTCATACACCCAAGGTGGCGTATGAGTCCCACCCTAGATTTTTGGGGTGGGTTGTTAGAAATTTAAGTGTTTTTGATGATTTTGTTGGGTTTTTAGCTGAAATAAGCCTCGAGATCCAAAATAATGGGTCCAAGGGGCCTTTTAATAATGATTTAAAGGGTAATTAATGCAAGGGTACTAAAATAGGTCCATTTTAAATGAGAAATTCCACTATCTCCAAGAAGGGAGTATAATTTTTTTCATTACATCTAGCCCCAACTTTAACACCCATATGACTCTATGTGCATATGTAAGCTAGAGAAATCCAAAAAATGAACTTCATTTCAAAAAAGGATACGTATAGAGGTTCATTCACAATAGAGGAGAATGAATCCCCCACTGTAGCTATCTACAAAATTGAAAGGAAGTCAGGTGAGCGAAAACAACTTTCTACACTAATCTAATCAAAGGAGAGTTACAAAATTTTCCTTTCACACCTTTTACTATTACAATAAGAGATACACATGGAGAATATTGGAAATAGAAAAGTAAGTACACAAATGCAAGAACAACAGATATACATGGGGAAAACTCTTTTGGGTGAAAAACCCCACCATCCAAAAGCACAGTACTATTGTATTACTTCATAGAGGAGTTACAATACATCACCAAGTACATAGCCTTCTTCTACAAATGCTTCAAACAAACACCTGTTCTGGAGTGATATCGGTAGCACTTCATTACTAGCAAAAAAAACTATGCATTCTACAACTCAAGGCAATCAATAAATAGAGTGATGCAAGCTTTAAGAGGCATCTAGAAGGTGAGGGGCATCCAAATCCAAAAGTCACAATTTCCAACACCTTAGACATGCATTTGGACACTTGTACAACATTCCCTTACACCACACACTTGTCAAACATGGAAATAGTCTTCTTCCAAGCTTAGGCACCTAGAATATGCTAAAAGTGGCTTATGATGGATGCCTTACACATATTATAGCTATCATAGCATCTATCATAGCTGAAAAAACTTAGAGTTGTAAGGGAATCTGTCATAACTGACTAGAATAGTTGATTCTCTTACATCCTGTCATAACCCAACTTGGGTGCCAACTTTAACCCATGCTTTCAAATATGCTTTGTTCTGGGATGGAAGGTAGGATTCTTTGCTAAACAAATTGCACTTTGAATGTCACAACAAACAATAATCTATCCTACATCTAAACCAATATCAGAACACAATCTCTTAAGGAAAATGACTTCCTTATAGGCATGAGTGGCTGCCATATACTCTGCCTCTGTCATGGACAATGCAACTATAGCATGTCACTTACTCATCCAATTGAGAGGACCACCAAACATCATAAACACATAACCACTGGTGGATCTTCTACTATCAATGTCACCTACCCATTCTAAATCTACATATCCTCAAATGCTCATAGAATGTTGAGGTCTAGTAGGATAACCATGAAAACATAAGGGATACTCTGAAGTACCATGTAAATATTTGAACACTCTCTTAATTGCATCCCAATAAAATGGCTAAAACAACTAAGGACTCCCATTGCTTGTGAAATTTTTGGTCTCGTACACACCATCGCATACATCAGACTGCCAACTACACTTGCATAGGGTACTTTGGTCATGTCCTCTATCTCAGTAGGATATTTTGGATAGTCATTCATAGAAAGCTTCATCCCTTGCATAATAGGCACAACTAATTGTCTACAATCTAGCATGTTGAATCTCTCCAACACAGAGTTCACATACTTTCTATGGATTAACCAAAGCTTTCTATTAGCTCTGTCTCACATGATTTTCATTCCTAGAATGTACCTAGCTACATCTAGGTCTTTCATCTCAAACTATGCTAACAACTGAAACTTTAAATCTGAAATCATTCTTTTACCATTCCCAATAAACAACATATCATCTACATATAGGATAAAAATGAGAATGAAATCATTATTAGTTTTAAAGTATACACAATGGTCAAATTTAGATCTCTAAAATTCTAATGACAACACATAGGTATTGAACTTCTGATACCACATTCTAGGAGATTGTTTCAAACCATAAAGAGACTTCTTCAGTTTGCAAACCAAATTTTCATTACCTTTTTCAATGAAATTCTCTAGTTGTGACATGTATATCTCTTCCATCAAATCACCATGAAGGAATGTTGTCTTCACATCCATATATTCTACTTCTAAGCCATATGCTGCTACAAGTGACAATAGAAGCTAAATAGATGTCAGCTTTTCTACATGAGAGAATATCTCCTCATAATCAATTCCCTCCACCTAAGAAAACCCCTTAGTGACCAACTATGCCTTATACTTCTCAACATTTCTATTAGGACCACACTTCTTCTTGAAAACCCATTTACAACCAATAGGCTTATGTCTAGCAGGAAAAGGTACCAAATCCCAAGTTTCTTTTTCTTTAATGAATCCATCTCTTCATCCATGGCTTGCATTAAAGAATCTAAATCATTCATACCCATAGCCTCTCTAATAGTCCTAGGCTCATTAGTATTAGTAATCAAAGAAAAGATGCAACTGAAATCCAATAATGAATACCTAAACCTTTATGATTGCTACCTACCTCATGTAGACCACCTCAAAGGCTGAGGTTGAGGTTCTCCTTCTTCTTCAGAACTTTGAGAGCTACTCGAGCTCTCCTCATCATTAGGTCCATCAGGAGTACGTAGTTCTTCTTTCTTTAGAATAGGTGGAATCTGAACTACCTCCTTCTTATGTTTCTCCTCTTCCTCTGGCTGCAACTCAACAATGGAAGGTTTCATCTCTTTGAAGATCACACTTCTAATGTAGAGAATATTTTGAGCTTCTAGATCATAAAACTTATACCCTTTCACACAAACACCATAGCCAATAAAGATACACTTAACAACCTTGTTCTCCAACTTAGACCTCTTCTCAATCGGGACATGAGCATAAGCTTCACAACCAAATAATCTGAGATGTATCATCGAAGGATTTTTACTAGACCACACCTCCATGGGTGTCTTTCCAACAAGTCTTGATGTAGGAGATCTATTGGTCAAATAGCATGCAATGTCTACCACTTTAGCCCAAAATTTATGTTCAATGCTAGCACCACTCAACATACTCCTAGCCCTCTCCATCAACATTTTGTTCATCCTCTTTGCAACTCCATTTTTTTGTGGATTGTAGGGAGTTGTCTTGTGTCTCTCAATCTTGTTCTCTTTATAGAACTTGTCAAATTCTATAGAACAAAACTCACCGCCATTATCAGTCCTCAAACACTTAATCTTTCTACCAGTTTTATTTTCTACCAAGACCTTAAACTCCTTAAATTGACTAAAGACTTCAGCTTTACTTCTAAGGAAATATACAAATGTACTTCTACTATAATCATCTATGAAAGAAAAAAATATATATAGATTTTGCTAATGAAGGGACATTTATAGGACAAAAAACATTTGAATGTACATAGTCTAAAACCCCAGAAGACTTATGAGAACTAGAGGAAAAATAAAAATGGTGTTGTTTTCCATATACACAATGTTCGAAAAAGTCAAACTTGAGATTACAATCATCAAGGCCTTCAACAAGGATCTTATTCTTTAGAGTTCTAAGAACCTTCTCACCAGTGTGACCAAGTCGTTGGTGCCATAACATTGTCTTCTCTGCAGGAAGCTTCATTTCCATGGAATGAGCACCCTTAGGTACCCAAAATGCACGGCCATTAGATGTAGCTGCAATATGCTTCTTCTCTTCACAATCTAATGGTGAGGATGAAGAATCCAAATATCTCTTCTTCAGTACATCAAAAGAACTATTATACTATATAGTGCATGCATCAAGCTGAAACAAAGTCCCAATATAAACACCTTTAGCCAACACTATATCCCCTCCTGTCATCTTACATCCTCCACCAAAGAAAAAAACTTTCACTCCCAAATCATTCAATTTACTTACAAAAGGAAGATTTCATGCCAAACCAGGGATATGCAAGACACCATCAATCCCTTTCACTCTTCCATTAGGAAATCTAATTTTGGCTCTTCCAATACCAACAATCTTTAGGTGAGAGTCATCACCCAAGTACACCTCTCCACCAACAAACTCCTCATTCTTTGAGAACCAATCTCTATGAGAATTTATGTGAAAGGATGCACCTGAATCTATCAACCACATATAATTTGATGCATGGGATGCTAAGTTTGCAATAAATGCTTCTCCATCATCTTGGGATGACTTCTCGGATTCAAAATCAGAGAAAGACTTGGTTTTCTTCTTCTTCTCTTGCTTGCAATATTTTTGAATGTGACCAGTTTCACCACAATTCCAACATTTTTCCTTGGACTTCTTACCAGGAGACTTTGATCTCCCTGGAGACTTTGACTTATTTTTCTTGTCTTTCTTTTTGCTTCTCTCTTTTGGTCTTCCATGGACTACAAGGGCCTCCTTGGCCATCTTAGAACACCTCCTTCACATCTCTTTAGATATCAATGAGGCAACAACCTCATCCATCTTAAAGGTGGAAGTAGTATTTCCAATAGCCATTACCAGGTGATCCCAAGAGTCTAGCAATGAACAAAAAAGGAGCATGCAACAGTCTTGTTCATCTATTTTATCTCCAATGGAACCCAATTATGCAACAAACATGTTAAATGCATTTAGATGATCTACTACGAAATTTCCATCTCCCATTTTCAAAGAATACATCTTCTTTCTCAGGAAAAGCTTGTTTACTAGGGATTTAGCCTAATAGACATCACCAAGCTTCTTCCTCAAAGAAGCATAAGTTTTCTCTTCATGGACATTCAGGAGAATAGAATCAGCCAAATAGAGTCTAATAAGACCCTTGGCATCCTATCCATGAGATCCTAATCCTCTTGTTTCATGTGTAAAGGTTTGGTTCTAGAAATTGCAAGCCATTAGTCTCAGTCTACTAACATGTATTCCATTTTGAGCATCCACAACTCAAAATTACCACCATTAAATTTTTCCATCTCTATCCTCCCAGATGTGCCTGCCATCCCTTCCCTGCAACAAGGTCACAAAATACACTATTTTGCGATACTCCCACTGAAACAAAGATTAGCTCAAAAAACCCTTCTACCCAGTAAAGGAACCAAGGCTGGATAGGCTCTGATACCAACTGAAAGGAAGTTGGGTGAGTGGAAACAACTTCCTACACTAATCTAATCAAAGGAGAGTTACAAAATTTCTTTTAACACCTTTTACTATTATAATAAGAGATACACATGGAGAATACTAGAAATAGAATAAAAAGTATAAAAATGCAAGAATAGATATACATGGGGAAAATCCTTTTAGGTAAAAAACCGAACCCTCCAAAAGAATAGTGTTATTGTATTACTTAAAATACGAGTTACAATACATCACAAAGTACATAGCCTTCTTCTACAAGTGCTTCAAACAAACACTTGTTCTGGAGTGATATTGGTAGCACTTCATTACCTGTAAACAAACCTATGCATTCTACAACTCAAGGCACTCAATAAATAGAGCGATACAAGCTTCAAGAAGCATCTAGAAGGTGAGGGGCATCCAAATCCAAAAGGCATAATTTCCAATGCTTTAGACATGCATGTAGACACTTGTACAACATTCCCTTACACCCCATACACTTGTCAAAAATGAAAATAGTCTTCTTCCAAGTTTGGGCACCTAGAATATACTAAAAATGGTTTATGATAGATGCCTTACACATCTTACAGCTATTATAGAATCTATCATAGCTGACAACACTTACAGAACTGTAATAAATTTATCATAACTAACTAAAAATAGTTGACTCTCTTACATCCTGTCATAACCCAACTTGGGTGCCAACGTTCACCCATGCTTTCAAAGATACCTTATCATGCATCATAGAATATGTCATATGTCATAGATTCCAAAGTGGGATGCCTATGTCCACTTGGGATGATGATGTGTCATCCAGTCACCTTCAGTAGGGATACCACCTAGCCGGTGGGTACCAATTAATGACATGACACCATAGGAAATTAAATAATGCAAATAAATACATTAATTACATCAATAAATCAATATTAGGACTCTAAGGTTGAGATACCTTAATCCCAACAAAAACCATAATGTTAGGAACCACATCCTACAACAAAAATTTGTTAGTTTTCCAAAAATCCTCTTATCTAACTTCTAGAAATCAAATTTGAGGGTAGATGTATGCCCCCTTGATTTCGCTTGCTTTATGGAGGTGGAATGAAGGTAATAATCTAACTGCTTCAAATAAGGTAATTCCTATCATATGATATTTCCATGTACCATACTGCATAATATAGACATTTCATTAGAATGAGAGCAGAATCACGATTCCAACACAAAAAATGGTGTCAAGTTCACTAGCTCCTGTTATGCTAGTTTGAACAAAAAGCACTTTTAAACCTAATATATTAAAACCCTAATTTTAACTTATATAAGAGTGAAAAAGTGAAGTTATTTCTAATCATTTTTTCTTTTACATTCTTGTAGCTCAAATTTTGTGGAGAGTGATTGAATATATTGAGTTGATGAGAGTACGAGTCCCCAAGACGGGATGTCTTGCGAGATTAGGTAGCCCATGGTGAGCTACAATATCAGGTGAGTTGATTTTTCTACCTTAGCTTTGTCCTTACACATTTATATTATGTTTTTATAGATTTCTAGGTTGATTTAGGACCCTAGAAAAAAAGTTTGCAAAACATCCCCTTTTTCACAAAGTGTCCCTTTTTTTTTGCAAAGTGTCCCTTTTTGTCACAAAGTGTCCCCTTTTGTCGCAAAGTGTCCCATTTTTTCGCAAACTGTCTCATTTCTTCATGAAGTGTCCCAAAAGGGAAATATAGTGTCAAGGGCCTTTAGAAAAGTGCACTAGAACAACATTATCACACTTTTTGATTGTTGATGTATAGATTTAAGAGTTTAGAATGCTTATAGGACATATTTTTACCTTTTTGTTAGATCCTATTGCAGTCATGATAGCGTCTTAGCGACAAACAGTTCTATCGCCTATGAGACTTAGCCCCGACACTTTTAATGGAGGATACATAGATATTATATACCACAGGCTTGTATTGGGCATAGGGTATGTGTAGGATCATGATGGGCCAAAAAGTGGTGATATGATGGGTATGTGTAGGGTATGTGGCTGATAACTATTTTTTACCCAAAATTGATGAAATGAAAAGGGTTTTTAAAGGAGATTCTTAGCTTTCCACCAATATAAATTATGCTTTACTTTGAATTTGATAAATAATTATTATTCATTTTCTATTTGAATTATGACTAAAGTCTTGATTGATAAGTTGATTGAAAAACATCTATAGCTTTCAAACAACATCACATTTTTGAATCAAACATGTGTCACATTCTATGCTTTTAAATACTATAGATTAAAAAAATGAATTTCATAAAGTTTTGACCAAGTTAAGGTGGTTAGACATGAGTTTTATATATTTTTAAAAGTTGTAATAAAAATACATAATTAATTATTTACTTGGGAAAAAATTACAAAAAATATGTCTCACATCGGGACATGAGTCCTCTACTTATATCTAAAATAAAAATATTATCATTTTATTGTGGTTAGGTGGTTAGAGACACCTACTTATTTTTTCTGAATTTAAGTACTACTACATTGAAATTTCAAATTTTCACCAAATAGAATTTTTTTTTTTAAATAAACCTAGTAGTTTAGAAACTACATTAAATTTTCTATAGATTCTATTCTTACATATTTTTAAAATAATATAGATAACTTATTCAAATTTTTATGTCAAGTTTCCTAACTTTGATTGTTCTAATTTTTTGCCACTTAAGGGCCTATTTTTTCCATTATGATCCTGCACATACTCCATACCTCATGCCCCCCATGAGGTACCATGATGCTATGTTGATAGCATTGGCTAAGAGGTGGGATACAGATACATGTATGCTTTATCTTACAATGGGAAAGATAATGATCACCTTACAAGACGTCCATCGCATCCTTCAAGTTCCTATTTGAGGGGAGAGAGTCATTTTTTAAAGGGATTTATCATTTCGTGAGATGAAATATGACATGCAGTACTATCTTGGAGGTATGATTCTGGACGACATCATGGGGCCATGCATAGAGCTATCATGGTTACTTTATTCACAAGAACCACTTGTGGTATGGATTATAATGTTCATCATGGCACTAGTACTCTTCCCTGATGGATGGGGAGCACATCTAGAGGGAGGAATAGTTCACATGATTCAATAGATGGTAGGGTAGAGGACCGTATATACCTGGGGGCGCAGAATCCTTGCACACTTATACTATGATGTAAGGCAATTTTTATTCCATGAGGTCGACCATATGGTGTATTATACACTACTACAGGTGTGGTGCCTGGAGCATATCACATGCACTAGGCCAATAGGGTTTCCATGTACATCAGCCCTAGGATACCCTCGCACATTCTATTACCCTATGAGGCGGTTATGGAAGTACAAATATTTGCATTTTTGGAGGGTCAAGTTCGACCGACTGGATGAGGAGGAGATCTTATGGAGACCAAACCATCTTATACCATAGTGGTCAAATAAGACCCATCAGTTGAGGAGACTACAAATGGATAGATTTTTGATAGGAAAATATGATTGCATAGTACAACCCTTCTACTAAAATTATGTCATGCAATTGGACAAGTATAGGTACCACCCATGGCACAACCCTTCTTCAAGCGATCAGTACGTAGTGCTCAGAGGCCTGATGACACTAGACAATTCATTGTTGATGATTTAATCTACAATGACTTTGATTATGAGGATCATGATATGCCCCCGATCTCTAAAGCTAATGATGTCGGTACCAAAAAATTGTATGAGGAGTGGTGGGTAGCAACATGGCTAGATCCTTTATTCCTCATGGATGAGCCAATAGGTGATGTAGGGCCACTCCTAGATTAGAGAGATGAGGAGGAGGATAGAGCTAAGGAGACATGGGTTATGGTTGTAGACTTAATCACTATGATGATGCTACATATCTTGATTATGATGGCTAGGAGGAGGATGAGGATGAGGAGTAGTTGATGAGTGAGGGGGATGATACAATGGATGAGGATCTAGTGGGTCATGAGTGGAGAGAGTTAGCTCCCACTCATGTAACTAGATCACAGTCAGTAGTTGTAGCATTCACCAACACCTACAATCATGGAGAGGCTAGCACATCATCCATGCCTCCTACACATGATGAAGTCATTTTAACATAGACAGTTGGAGAGCTAGGTAATGATATTTTATTTACTACTATGCTTTATGCTTATGTTCATGTTTTATGATTTAATTTTATGTCTATATATATCATGATGTGTACTAATTATATTTATGATTTCTATCTTGTAGGGGCTATGAGAGACATACATGATCTCTATCACTAGGTTGTTGTAGAGATATTGCCTCTATTAGTCTACAAGGATGCTATTGATTTAGATTATGTGCCCCCACCCATTATGGAGTGGGACCTAGATTTGTTCAAGTCGTATGTCAGACTAAGGGTAGCATATGAGGGTTTAAGGAGGCACGTCCACCGATTCGAGGCTTCCTATGAGCAGGTTTGATCATCTTGAGCCCCAACAGAGGTCGAGAGACTATAGGAAAAGGTAGCCAGGCTATAGGCAGAGAGAGATCACCTAGTGGATGATCACTAGGAGGCCATTGGATGAGCATAGGGTCTACAGTATGCTCTAGATGTACTTGCCAGCTCACGATCACGATCGCATACCATCGTCTCTCAATAGACTACCTCTAGACAAATGTGATCACTGGATCCCAAGGGATCCAGTAGTCACAAACCATAGTAGCATTGTTTATATTGATGACATGTACTAAATTTTTTTATGTATATATATATATATATGATCATTTGATGTTTTGATATTTATGTTTGTGTGTTTAATGTTAAATGGCAATTCGATTGATCAAATAATCTTTATAAGACTATTTATTAAATGTCTCCATGATTTAACATGTTTTATGTCATCTAATTAAAACTTATTCTAGTTTCTCTTAGATGCAACATTTTGATTATGTTATGTTAAATTAAATGCACATATGATCTAATTAAACAACATTAAATGCATATAAGGATCTAATCTAGCATAACACACAGGATGAACTTGAATAGCATGAAACCTAAACTAATAATTTAAAAGTTAATTTAAATAATCACTCTAGTATTCAAGACACACAAATAATTGTTGGTCAAGAATGAAGCAATGCGAGAGCATATAGAATGTCATTTACTAACTCTAACACCACTGCTTTATTATCCGCACTATTCAAGAATATTAGACATAATACCAATGAAAATGCATGACATTTATAGGTTTTTTAAGAGGTGGACCATCTATTTCTATTAATGTATATGCTCCAGATCCATAATTTTCATCGATTATATAAGGGCCTAACCAATTAGGGCTGAAATTTCCTTTCTTCATCAGGTCAGCATTGACATTACGTTGATTCTCACATAACACCAAATCTCATTTATAAAATGAATGAGGTATGACATTATCATTGTAATTATGCTATATTATTTTAGAATAAGCCTGAAGGTGCTTGAGAGCATTGATGCATTGTTCATCAAGCATTTCAATCTGATGCAACTGTTGTTCCTTATAAGTATTTTCATCAATAACTCCTTGAAGAGCGGTTCTTAATGAAGGGATCTCTCACTCCAAGGGAATTATCACCTAAGTTTTGTAGAAGAGGTTATAAGGGGTATTCCCATTTGGTGCTCTAATGTTAATACAATAGGCCCATAATGCATATGGTAGTTGTGTATGCTAAGCTTTATTTTGTTTGCTTACTATTTTCCTTAGGATTTGCTTGAGGGTCCTATTAGTTGATTCAACTTGACCATTAGATTGTGGGTAGTAAGGTGTCAAAAATCGATGTTATATGTTAAACGTTTCTATGAACTTTTTTCACATCCTTATTCTTAAATGGTGTCCCATTGTCCGAAACTAAAGTTGAAGGAAGTCCAAGTGAGCAATAATGTGTTCCAATATGAAATGACATATTACATCAGCTGTTGTCGAATGAAGGGGAATTGCTTCCTCCCACTTCATGAATAATATGTTGCAATAATTATAAATGTATGTTTGGTAGAGGAAGGAGGTGAAATTTTCCCAATGATTTCCAGGTCCCACACCAAGAGAGGCCAAATAGGAACTTGTGCATGAAGCTCAAAAGCAGGAGTGTGAATTAGTCTGCTATGTTCTTGACATTTGTGACATTTCTTAACATATGCAAAGCAGTCTTGTTCCACGTTCCTCCAATAATATCCTATACAAATTAAATTTTGCACTAATGATCTTCCTCCAAAATGTCCTCTACAAGCACCCAAATGAGCTTCCTCAAGTGCTATTGGGATTTTGGATTGTTTAAGGCATCTAAGAAAGAGACCATCAAAGGGCCTATGATACAACACATCTATAAGAATTATATACTTAGATGCAAGTTTTTTAAGGTGGGCTCTACTATTCTTAGTTGCTAGCTCAGGAAAGGTACCAATTTTTAGATAATCAAATATCGGTTCATACCATTTGCTAGAGCTTTCTGTGGTGATTGCTAATATCTCTTTTTTTTTATACTCAATCGATGGTTTCATAATTGTGTGGATGACAAATGTGAAATATTTTGAAGGATCTTGAGGGGATATTAGAGAATTTGTGCTCGCCATTGCATCTACATGCCTATTATCTTTCTGTGGGATGTTATCAATGGTAAACAAATCAAACTTCTCTAACAAATTCATGGTGAGATCCTTGTATTTTGATAATTTATCATGATTTTCTTGATATGTTCCATTTATTTGTTTAATGATTAATTATGAATCACCAAATATTTTAATGTCTTGTGCTCCCATAGTTAAAGCGGTGCATAGTCCAACAATTAATGCTTCATACTATATTGTGCATAGGAAATTTAGCTAATATGATAAGGGAATAGGTTTTCCTCTAGGCAGAGCTATTATAACTCCTACATTGTTTCTTGTTCTGCACTTAGATCCATCAAAATAAAATGCTAATGTATTTTCATGTTCCTGAATAGTCAACACACTCTCATCAGAAAATGCTTCTTCATTAGGTAATGCTAGGGGAGAAGGAGCATCAGCTAACTGGTTGGTCAAGGCTTGTCCTTTGATTTTTTTTGTGAAACAAACTTAAGGTAAAACTCAATCAACATAACCCATTTAGCTAAGCCTCTTGATAAATCTGTTTTAGCAAAAAGATGTTTTAGAGGATCGAATTTTGTTATCACATGTATTTTAGCATTTAATAAGTAATGTCACAACTTACTAGTAGCGAATACAAGAGCCAAACATTGTTTCTCTATCATTGTGTATCATTTCTCATAATCAATCAAAGTTCGGCTAATGTAATAAATAGGAAGCTCTTTACCATTTTCATCTTGTTGAGCCAACAATATTGTAAGAGCATGGGCTGATGTTACTATATATAGGATGAATGGTTTATCTTGCATAGCAGGTTGTAAAATAGCTGGAGTAGCAAGGTAATCTTTCAAATTCTCAAAACTCATATAACTGTGTGGTCGATTTTTGTGTGCGTTAAATATGTAAAACCAAATAAATCAATCACACCAATAAGACATTATATCAAAGACAAAATATTTAAAACAATAGAGATTTGCAAACTCAGTATCATGTCGTCGATGTCGTCCTATCGTCCTCTATCTTCAGTATTTTCATTGATTCCAGCTGGCTCTCAGATTTGTGTGCTAGGCTCAATGAACAGTCCTCCTAAAGAATGAGATTGGATATGAAATGCATGTAATGCTTAAGCTAAGACATGATTGTTGAAAAGTAAAAGACTATTGATGATGCTATGAATAATAAAACTAGAATGCTATAATACTATAATGCAATTAATCTCTAATTACTCTGATATGTGTTGTGTAACCCTTGCTTGGATTGGTTGTGCTATTTATAGAGTTTTTCAAAAGCTTCTGATTGGTTGATATGATCAATGATTGTGAAAATTCCTGGTAGATCGAATGGTTGAGAATGGATAAGACTGAAGAAAAACAGAAGAAAGCAGAAAAGCAAGATTTGTTTTCTTTTTCTGTAAAAGAGGTAAGATAAGATGATGAAGATGATTTGTTAAAAATCATCTTTTTGTGAGATTATGGAAAGATTTTGAAGAAGATAAATAATGAATTATTGAATTCAATTATTTATTTATGGGTGACACAAAGATTCTTCTTAAAATAGAATATTTACCCTGGATTTGAAGAATAATGGAAGATTTCATAATTAAATAGAATATTTAATCATGATTCTGAAGAGATATGGAAGATATTCAATTAAATAAAGATATTTAATTAAACCCTTAAGAAATGGTATGTAGATGAAATTAATTAAATAAGATATTTAATTAACCAAAAGAAAGATGTGAAAAGAAATAATTAAATTTAATTAAATAAAAAAGATTTAATTAAATTCAAAGTGATAATTAATTATAATTAATTAAAATAAATAAAGTGCATTTATTTAATTAATCAAGTGGACATATGAATATGAAATAATTAAATAAAAAATGATTTATTTAATCATTTATAGAAGAATAAATTGAATGAACAATATAATTAAATTAATTAAATTTAATTATATGTAGAAGACTTTAGAGAAATTAATTAAATAATAAATATTTAATTAAATGCCAGGATTAATTAGATATGACCAATTTTATGCATCTACATTTTGTCCCTCTTTGAAGTAATGTGTGAAATGCATTGCTTCAAAGAAAATATTCCTGCTTTCGAAATTTGTTGTGTTTGACTATGCCCCTTTTTCAAAAAATATGCCCCTGATCTGATTCTGATGTGTTTCTAATCGAAAGATGCTGCTAGTGTTAATGATGTACCCTCGGGAGGTAAATCACTAATGATGATATGAGTTGTTGATACTGTTTGATTTGATGAGAGTTTGACGTTGATGTGAATTCAGTGATTTAGCTCACAAAAAATGATGTATAGAGATGCCCCAGTGTGAAAATAAAGTCAAATTTGGATAAAAAGATAAAATGTCACAAAACTTACCTTTGGTTGACCTTTAAAAGGTAAAAAGGTAGAGAAGGACAAGTCATGCACTTTTTGACTTTTTGAATCCTATAACTTTGATAATGACCTAGCGAAATGGAGATT
>VDFB02273067.1:219957-255870 GCA_007258455.2 Sequoia sempervirens | reverse complement strand
CCATGGCTTGGAATTGACAAACTTCCAAATTAGTTGGTACTATGGTGTCCACTAGAGTTTTTTCCAGAATATCTTTATGGGCTGGTGAAATTTTGAGAAGTTCCAGTATGGATATCTATGTGGGAATCTTTTGCAATTGGTCTATGATATTGTATTGATTTGAGGGGGAAACAGGTGCTTTAGATGTACTTCCTTTCAATATAAACTTGGACTACACTCTTGTGGTCACATTTACTAGTAGATTGTTTTGTTTATCATTGATTTTGATGACATTGATTGATTATTAGCTGCAACAATGTCTTGTTTATGCTCGATTTTGATATCATTAACTTGATTATCAACTGCAAAAATGTCTTGTTCGTCATTGATTTTGATGTTATTGGTTTGATTATTGTTAGAGTTATCATACATTAGCTAATAATTAATTAATCTTTAATTGATTATTAGTCTAATTTATTCTCACACACTTTAGCTAAACTCAGGAATGCTTTATTAGTTGAGTTAATATTAGATCATTATGTCACATCTCATGTGATGTTGACACTTGTCATGATCTGATCCTTTCTCATTTAGGGCTTTGCTATTATAAGCATTCAACCCTTATTGTAAATATCACTAGGATATTATTCACAAGAAATATCATGACTTTCATATCTTCTTGAAAGCTTCTTCTGTAACTTTTCCTTGTTGATGAATATAACAATTCTTATTTGTAGATCTCTTGTGTGGAAGGTGTATTAGTTTGTTGTTTGATCTTGTGGCTCGTGGTTTTGTGCTTGTTTCACAATTCTAACATGGTATGAGAGCGTGGATTCAAGAAACTTTTTTTTGATTTATGATGTTTTTCTTCTTCAGCAAGGGTTGCAAGCTTCAAATCTGAATCCCCTTTGCTTGTTTTGCAAATTTTGGAGGTGAGCATTTTTTTAGTGCATCCAGGGTCAAATCAGATCTCTCCATTGAATCCAAAGCTGCTGGAATAGTCAAAATTGACCTTTGTTTTGTCAAAATTGACTTTTGTTTATCAAATCTGTGAGGGTTTGAAGAAAGGGCTTTTTTGCCTGATCCAAGGGTACCTATTTTTTGGAGCATTTTGAGCCCAAATGAACCTCACTATTGCACTTAGAAGGCCCAAAAACCCCTATTTCCATATATAATTTGTCAATTTTGGAGTAGGTCACTGCAAAGCAAAAAAAATTACCTCGTAGGGGTCGTACGACCTCCTGCATGCATCTCGAGGTAAATTTCATTGAAAAATATATATATTATTTTTTTCCTGAAAAAAAAAATTTCGCAAATTTTTAAAAGTGTATTTTTTTTTTGTTTTTAAAAGCTTTAAATTTTTAAACTGCTCAAAGCTTTTAGGTTTAAAAAAAAAATCATGAGATTACCTAGGTCGTGCAGGTACATACCCTGTCCCAGGCTTCTAACCATTTAATTTTCCTACATACTCACATAGAGTGGTGGAATTATTAGCAATACCCCACAAAATAATGAATTTAAAAAAAAAAAAAAAAAATTACAAAAAAATTACATGTTTTTAAATCAATTTTAATATTTTTTATTCGTTAAAATTTGTGCTGAAAATATGTCCAGCTGGCCATTTGGCCATCAAATTTAAGCTCGTAGTTTTGTTGTGACGACCATTTGGCCATCAAATTTAATGCAGTGACTAGATTTTCCTCCTTCAGAATTGCTTTCTTCTAGAGGTTGTAACTTTTTCCCATGGTGTCGAAATCGGGCAAACGAGATATCATCAGAAAGAGGATTCAGAGTAATTTCTAGTGGTGTAGGTATTTTTTGGATATTTTTTCTTAGGTTTCTATTATTTCCAGTTAAATTCAGATCTTCTTTTTTGGGTTTTCCTTCAGTGTTTTCAGCATAACTTTTGCATATGATGTCGGAAATGGGAAAATGAGATATCATCAAAAAGCTATTTTTGAGCTCTTCATAGTGGTGTAGGTGGTTTCCAAATTTGATTTTTGATTTTTTTTTATAGAAATCCTTCTTTTCAGCTGTTGTCTTATTTAGACCTTATGGGCTCACATTACATGTATTTATGCTTTTGTAAAGGCACTGAAATAAAGTGCCTTAGCTTTGTATGTGTAGTATTAGGATTCTTGCACATCACTTTGTGCCTTATTATACTTGCACTATGATATAAAGTTACATGGGGGTTGATGTTTGCCTTTGTTTGCCTTCATACCTTTCTCATGAGTATGTGATGTTTGTTTTCACATCCTTTCTATCTGTTTGTACTTTCATGTTTGCACCTTCAAATGTTCTTGGTTCCTCTTCATACACTACATTCTAGCATTCAATTTTAGTGCCACTATCACGCCTCTCCCTTTTCAACATTATGGGGAGGTTTCTATTGTTGGTGCTACTACTTCCTTGGTTTCATTGGAGTGAGCTATGTATACAGTATTTGTTCCTATGTACTAGGTGGATGCAGCGGCTAGTTACCCGTGAATTTCAGTGAGATGGAGCACTTACCATATGGACACTCTTGCATTCCTATTTTTGGAGGAAACCTTTCATTTTCACTTGATCAGTTCTTTAGACTATTGGTACTTTTTCCATCTGTATCTTCGAGTTCCAGATGTTTTTTCATGTTTTTCCATCTGATTCGAGTAGTGTCATTGAGGGAACTCATGCAGATTCTTGTCTTCTTGATCTTGATCACAATGGAGGTTCTTCTTTGAGCATTTCAATAGTCCTTCTTCGATGGTGTTTGTAGCTTCTTCATGCTTCTAGATGTTCCTTTGTTCTTATCTTTTGGGACAACCTTGCCTTGTTTTGAGGCTTCTTCAATCCTTCACTTGGCTTTCATCTCTTCTTGGTGTGGTGTTTTTTCCATGTGGTTTTCTCTATTTCTCCACATTATAGAGATCTTTTGTTTGTACATGGGTACCCTACTTGGAATTTTTTGTCGGGACCCATCTTGCATTCTTTTTAGGGTTTTTAGCTACTCCCTAAGTTCATATTAAGGGGGGGTGTTAGAGTTATCATACAATAGCTAATAATTAATTAATCTTTAATTGATTATTAGTCTAATTTATTCTCACACTTTAGCTAAACTTAGGAATTCTTTATTAGTTGAGTTAATATTAGATCATTATGTCACATCTCATGTGATGTTGACACTTGTCATGATCTGATCCTCTCTCATTTAGGGCTTTTCTCTTATAAGCATTCAACCCTTATTGTAAATATCACTCAGATATTATTCATGGGAAATATCACAGCTTTCATATCTTCTTGAAAGCTTCTTCTATAACTTTTCCTTGTTGATGCATATAACAATTCCTATTTGCAGATCTCTTGCATGGAAGGTGTATTATTTTGTTGTTTGATCCCGTGGCTCGTGGTTTTGTGCTTGTTTCACAATTCTAACAATTATCAACTACAGAAATGCGAAGGATCGTAGAATCATAGACATAGTTCACATTTTTTGCTTTGTTTGTTGAAGAAGATTCTCCTTAAATTCATAGTTAGGTAGAGGGTTTTTATATGCTCCATGATTAGCATTTGTTTGAGGTCCTTCTATTGATATTTCACGTCTATCTATCAATTCTTGCACCATATGTTTTAATTACATACAATCATTTGTTTTGTGACCTTTTTTTCTATGAAACTCACAGTAATAGGCATCATTCCACCATGATGGTTTGACTCTTGGTTCAAAATATCGTGCCTTTGGTAGTATTATGAGTTTGGCTGCAAGAATCTCTTTTAATGTTGATTCGAGTGACTATCCCAAAGGTGTAAACTTTCTTCATTGTGGTGGTGGAGCTGATTTAGATTCAATGTTGTTTTGATTGTTTTTGGGTGTAATACCTGATAAATTGAAGACTAGTTTTGCATTATGTGTTTCAGCTACACCATCATTCTTATTTCTTGTCCAAAATTTTGATTTCTCATTGATGTTATAATGGTTGGAAGAGTTTGCTGAGTTTGGTCCTTCATTATAGATTTTTAATACTCCTCTCTTAACCAAGGCTTCCTCAATCTTAAGTCCATTTTTTAGTCATCTTGTCAAAGCTGGGTGGACATTGCAATTGAAGTCTATAACTCATCTTAATGTTAAGGTTATCAATGAAGATATCCATCTTTTCTTTCTCAGGTATAGGACGAGCATATCTAGCAAACAATCATCTCCATATTTGTAAGAATGTAAGAACTAATTCACCATTTTTCTATTTTGTGTTACAAAGATCCTTCATGGTTATTTCATGTTGAATGTTCTATGAATATTTGGAGATGAATTTATTTACCAGCTCTTCAAATGATCTAATACCTGGCAGGAGTTTTGAAAACCATTCCATGTATTGACCACCCAAACTTCTTCGAAATAATCTCATAAGATAGGTTTCTTCATGTGCAAATTCTAAACTCATGGTGAAAAATTCTCTTACATGATCTTGAGGATCAGTTTTTCCATTGTACTTGTCATATTTTGGAAGATCAAAATTTGGTGGAAATGGTATCATGTTCAAACTTGGGTCAAAAGGATAAGGGTAGATGTCTTGCAACAAATATCTTTTGGTTGTTCCTCTTTGCATGTCTTGGATTTGTTGTTGAAGATTTTGCATTTATTGAGTTAAAGCATTCATTGGATCTATGTTTCATGAATCAACTTTTGTTTTCTTAGGAGATAATTTCAATTGGTTGATATCAAAATCATTGGGAAGTTTTACACCTTGGTTAGCCAGCATTAGAAAATATTTCTCTCCATCTTTTTCTAAAATAATTTTCTCCATGAACTTGTGGAATTTAGGGACTTGTTGAGCTTGTTGAATATCCTCATCAGTTATCTCATCTGTTTCAGGTTGGTGAAATCTATGAAAGAGATTTTATTCTCCTTCTACCATGATGGTTTGGGTTTTTGCTTCTTTTTATCTGAGTTTTTGTTTTTGAGCTCTGGTTAAAATGGGTATGCAAGTGTTAGAGTTTTACTATACTTTGATCTTTGTTTTGGGAATGCCAATGAAATACCTAAATGAAATAGAATGATGGATTCTATTGATGAGACTAAGGTTAAATCTAATGTAAAGAATTTGTTTCATGATGAAGGATGATAGTTCCTGATAATGAAACTCAGCTAACAATCCAAGATAAGATTGATGATTTAGCACTTTAAGTTGTTTGATCTCAGTTTAGTTAAAGGAATTTCACTTGCAAAGGCCAGTTTCTTCAAGTTTAAGCTAATGTTGTAATGAGAAATGATCTGCTATGGAAAGAATCCCTAAATCTAGTTTAAGTTGTTTGACAAACATTTAATTTAGCTCTCTATTTGAGCATCAAATGAATGCGCTAGAATAGGGAGTATATGCACTAAAAGATGGGGTAAATGCACCAAAATAGGGCTTGTATGTGCTAGACTATCACTTAAATGTGCTAAAAAAGAAGGTTGATGCACTGAAAGATGAGAAAAATATTCTAGAATATGGTCTATATGTGAGTAATATGAGTTGAATGCACCAGAATAGAGACTATATAAGCCAAACTATGAACTCAATGTGCTGGAATAAGAAATTTATGTGCTAAACTAGAAATGGTCACTGTTTTGAAAGTTTTCTTAGTTTTCTTATTTTTGAATTACTAAATTGAGTGTTTTTTGAATGGTTGATCTTGTAAACAAATGATTTCAAACATAGAAGAAAGTTGTAAAATAGTTATTTCATCCTACGATCTAAACATGAAGTGTATGTTCTAGGATCTAGTTCGATCCCTTTGATTTCCACTGGTATTGAACAATAGCAAACATATCAGTCAAACTTTTCTAATGTCAAGGGTCATTAATAACATCACAAGCCACATCTTAGAACTACGATAGCTCACACAGTCGTGTCACCCCCTAGAGGGAACCTATGTTTTTTCCTTTTTTAGTTCTTAACCAAAACTCAATTCCTTCACTTTTGGCTAGAAATCCCTGGTAGTTATGTGGTGAGTATCTTGGGGGTATATTCTTCCCTCCCCTTGCACTATGAATATTATAATGTTCTAGAACTGACTCGGCTAGCTACTACACTTAAAGTTCTTAGTAAGGGTTTTTGTTTGGTGTAGCAAATGATAAACTCTCTCAAGAGGCTTCCCAACCTTTAGAACAAATGCTTTGGGGGTGACTATCAATGCACACTATCGTTGAATGTGACTTTCATCACAATCACATTTGATTAGTGTGGGTTGGAATGGTTGGCTTTAGTTGTTCCCACTTAGGTCGTTCCCATAGGGTAAGTACTTTTTTCCACTATGGTAGGCCTTCTAAAGGTGCTATTGCAATAAAATGAAAGAGTGATTCCAGAATTTTGGTCACCTAGTAAAGGGGAGAGCATAGGCCTATCACTTTACAAACACAACATACATAGTGTTCATTAACCTTGCAATTAAACTAGATGTCTAATTTTATCAAAGGAAACTAACTCTAGCCCCTGCAAACATTGTTAGTAGTCTCAGATAATGTCTTTAACAATGTATAAATCACCTGAAAAATAGAAAGATATACATATACATCAAACGGTGTTCATTAAACTTGCAATTAAACTAGATGCCTAATAAATCACCTGCAAAATAGAAAGATATACATTAGTCCATAGAATTTTAAATTTTAGTAAATAAAGGTATATGCTCCAAAACAAAGAGCATATGTGCTAAAAGATTTAGTAGATGCACTACAAAACACTCTAAATTCTCTATTTTTGAAAGTAGAAAAGAAAACCAAAGTCCTATATATGCTCCAGAAGAGTAGGTATATGCACTAGAACAGAGCTTTGATGCACCAAAAGAATAGGTAGATTCATTGGAACAGGGCTTGGATGCGACAAAAGAATAGGTATATGCACTGAAAGAGGCTTCGGGTTCACTACATCGAAATTCACAAACATACCTGTTCATGAAAACTCAAAAAATGTTAAAAATGCGGCTAGGCCCCATGATAGGTGCCAATTTATGTGTGTATGTAAAATGTGAGTGCATAAGCAAATAATACAACACACCAATGAAACATTATATCAAGGAAAATAAACAATAATCAAATTGAAACAAAAAATTACCCAATGGCATCTTATTGTCCTCTATCTCCAAGGATTCTTTAAGTCATTTTGCTCTTAGATTTTTTGTGCACATGACTTTCCAAATGACATCCTGAAGAATGAGAGATGCTAGAAATGCAAGAGATATCTCCTACACTACATGATTGCCAAACTAGTTGGATATGATTATGCTAAGATAATGATGTTGCTATGATGTTGCTAATTGAAATGATATGACTAAACTACTGTAATTAAGATGTAGCTAATTATGGTAATGCCATGATTAATCTACTTGATTCTAAAATGCCAAAATGCTAAAATGCTAAAATGACAATGCTAACTAAAATTCTGTAGAGTGTAATTATGCTTAACTCTCTATATGCTTTGTTGTAAATGAGAGTCTATTTATAGATTTTCCAAGGCACCAGCCTATGTGGTAGGATTCAATAGTCTGGATTTGATCTAGAGAATAGACGGTTGAAGGTGAAGAGGTTAGAGAGAAAAGGGGAGTGTGTTCCCTTTAGAAGAACAAATTGCAAAGTGTGAAGAGGAATCAAATGGAGATGAAGGCCAAGTGTCTCAAAATTTGTTAGAATTTGTTAAGGATAAATGCCAAATTAAATATTAGAAATATTTAATTTCATGAGACACATGATGAGGTGGAAGGTGAGAAGAAATTAGTAGAAATGTGCTTAAATTCAAATTTAGAATTCAAATTTAATGAGAGGAGATTAATTAAATAAAAAAAATTAATTAAATTTGTTCATTTAATTAAGACATGAAGAAAATTATTTAGAATACGAAGAAATTACAAAAAATGATGTATATAAATACATTTTTCAATTTAGGGTATGTGCGGGATCATCATGGAAAAAACAGGCCCTTAAGTGGCAAAAAATTCAAAAAAATTAGAGTTAGGCAACTTGACGTAAAAGTTTGAATAAGTTATCTATATTATTTCAAAAATATGTAAGAATAGAATCTATAGAAAATTGAATGTAGTTTCTAAATTACTAGGTTTATTTAAAAAAATCTATTTGGTGAAAATTTGAAATTTCAATGTAGTAGTGCTTAAATTTTAGGGAAAAAATAAAGTAGGTGTGCAATGACCACCTAACCACAATAAAATGATAATTTTTTTTATAATATTTTAGATATAAGTAGAGGACTCATGTCATGTGATAATATTTTTTTTGTAATTTTTTTGCAAGTAAATAATTAATTATGAATTTTTTATTGCAACTTTTAAAAAATATTAAAAATCGTATGTCTGACCACTTTAACTTGGTCAAAAATTCATGAATTTTTTTTAAAAAAAAATCTTATAGTATGCAAAGCATAGAATGTGATGCATGTTTCAGATTCAAAAAATGTGATACCATTTGAAAGCTGTAGATGTTTATCAATCAGCCTATCAATTAGGACTTTAGACATAATTCAAATAGAAAATGAATAATAATAATTTATTAAATTGAAAGTAAAGCATAATTTATATTGGTGGAAATCTAAGAATCTCTTTTAAAAACCATTTTCATTTCATCAATTTTGGGTAAAAAAAAGTCGTCAGCCACATACCCTACACATACCCATCATATCACCACTTTTTGGCCCATCATGATCCTGCACATACCCTTTATTTATAAATAGAAGAATTAAAGATTGATTAATTAAATGACTTGTATTTAATTAATTCCTCTAGACCAAATTTGAGTGTATATAGGAGCATCATTGGGTTCAACACATGGTGTGTCACTCTCATTTGGATGATCATCACAGTTGCCCCCATCTAAATTTATATAAGTGGAAAATAACAAATTCAACTCATTATGTACTTCTTCATCAATCTTAGCAATCTCATCATCATCATCCAAATTGATAGCAATAGGAGGTTTTATGAATTTTGCACTTGAATCCTCTTGTTTCACTTCTTCTTATGGTGGAAGCTAGATTTCTTCTTGATTTGTTTCCATAAGTGAGGGTGGTGTTGGTTTAATCTTTTATTTCAATTAGCGAGTGATAGCATGACGTCTATGCCTACACTCTTTAGCATTATGATTGATTTTAGCATAGTTCTAAAGTTGTGATGGTTTAGGAATGGGATTATCAACCATTTGTTTCTTTTCCTCCCTAAAGGGAGGAACTGAAGGAACCACTGAGGGTTGGGAAGTCATTGTCTTTTTAGGTTCATAGACTTGTTTATATTTTGAGGAATAAAAGGGATCATCTTATTGTCTCTTAGTTTTTTATATGAGGTGGGTGGAGGAACTATGGTGAATTTACCTTGGTTATTTGGAAGGGTTTTTGGATCAATCATAGGTTCATCAATGGTAGGTTGGGAGAAGGAACAACTATGTACCCAAGAATATTGCTAAGAGGGGATTCTCTTATGTGCCTTTCCTTGAACTTTTCAAATGATTTGAAAAAGAAATCTTGATGAGGCTTTATATGTTACATACGTCTAGGCAAAAATAAATCCAATGAAAAAATTCCATGGGAAGAAAAAGGATTAAATCCACTATGGTGCATGGTAAATTCCTGATTCCCAATGGGAAACTTTATACACTTGTGAATGACTGACAAAATTTCATTCATAGAGCATAACCATGAGTAGCCCAACTTCACATGAAAATGATTGGATGTTTGGATGATGGAGAATGAAAAATATAATTGCTTAGGTCCAAATTTTAATGGAAGAGTGGTCAAAGTATCATAGGTCAAGAAAAACTATTGTGTCTTAATCTTGATAAATCTCTTACACAAATAAGAATTTATTGGTGATCACATTCTCTACACATGCAGGATCAATAAGTAATCCTTGTGCATGCATGTTATTGATACAACCAACAATGTAGAGAAGACCATAAGGAAAGTGTCTAAGTGCATCATCATTAGTGAAAGCAATGTTAGGTAACAAATTAGTTTTTCCCTTTCGAGGTTTAATGCCAATGAGACTGATCATGCCTTACAAAAGATCATCCTCATTATTACTCTTATTATCATCAGTCATGTCTTCTATCTTATCAACATTCATCACATCATTCTTCTCCTCACTAGCTTCTACAAAGCTGATAAATGATTACTATGGTCTCCTTTACCACTGTATTTCTCAAAGAGGGGTACCTCTATACCTTGCGTCACTTGTGTTTTCAATATCTCCAATGGAAATGGGTTTCTTTTGACATATTGTGAAGGTTATCCATTTTGGTTTTGGTTCAGTGTTACTATTTTATGTTGAAGGGATGTGCCATTTTGTAAAAGTTGGTTTATGCAAGAATCATTGGTTATGTTTTGGGATGGGGGTGAATATGGTGGAGGTGTATATGTGCTAGGTGGAAAATTATATTGCAAGTTTGTGAGAGGTGATGGATTTGGAGATATGATTTTTGAGTTAACAAAACTAAATGGATTCCTAATGGACATACCCAAGGTTGGAGCTATATTGTTGTTTGGTTGCATCACTATGGTAACAATTGGATTTGTATATGTAGGAATAGAGGTCATAGTTGTAGGGGGATGAATTTAATTTCCTCCTTGGCTTTAAGTATATCCCAAAGCTTGAGCACAACTAGCCATTGTTGGAAAATGATAATCAATAATATGGGATAGGCTACACAACCTCTAATCCTTGGTCATTATCAAGAAATTTTCACATGTTATCTATGATAGGAATTGTAGCACTTTCAATATATTGCATACTCGCATAGTCTTGATTTTTTTTTTTTAACGATTTGTTCAATTGTTTTAGTTTCTCTTGAGGAACATGGGAAACCATATCATCAATAATATGGGCTATGCTATGCACAACCTCTAATCCTTGGTAATTATCAAGAATTTTCCTCATATTATCTATGACAAGAATTGCAATACTTGTAATATATTGTGTACTCACATAGTTTGAAGTTTTTTTAAGGATTTTTCGAATTGTTTTAGTTTCTCTTGAGGAACATGGGAAACCATGGTTTCAACATTGGTGACAATATTTGATGGAAATGTGGTCATGGGAAATGTGGCACTAGGTATGGAGTCCAACATGGGTTGAGTATTGTCAACACTTTGTGTGAAAGCATTAAAAAACCCAAGATCTAGAATGGATGTACCAATGTGGGATGCCATGAGTCTCAAACTATGTCTCACTAGACTATTGGCAATAGGATACTAGGTTGTGAAACTCATGCAATTTTCACCACACCAAAAGTGCACCCAAGGTGAATACTAATATACTAAATAAAGATAGCAAACAAGAAGTAGGAGAAAAAAGTAAACACAATAACAAAGGTTTCATAAAAAGTTTGTTTAGCCAAGACAAGTAGGACAGGTTGCATAGGGGTGAATGAGTCATGCTTAGGGGTTGGGTGAAATCATAATACTGTTTCTTACTTTTTGGCCAAGATGGACATTTATATCAAAATTTTTAACTGAATATTCTTCTTCTAAGACCTATAGCAGATAAATTGTTAAGAACTTGAAGATGATGCGAACTAGTGATTTGTTGTAATTTGTGTGTAGATTCTAAATATATATTTTTTAATTTTTTTGAAATAAATCATAAATCTTTCAACATCTTCTTTAATAGCTAGTTTTAAATAGTAAACAACATTTTCAAAAAGTAATGTTTATGTCATCAAACATAACTTTTTTTCTAGAAAGGATAAAATTCTAATTTTTGAAATACAAATGAATCTTAACATCAATATTTTGGGAAAGGATATTTTTCATAATTTTTGGTACATTATTTTTTATTTAATTTTTGAATTCATTGTAACTATAATTTGGAAATAGAATTGTTAGTGTAATTAATATTTAATTACACTTGCATAACTTTACTTAGGTAATATTTTAATTCCTAGGTTAATTATTCTCATCCTTATCTTGTTGAGCTATCTTGTTTCTCAAGATAAGATTAGGGTTATGCATACTTTTCTTTTATAAAGAAAATCATCTCATGTAATTATGTATTCTTGAATAATAATATTTTGTACATCTTCATGCAAAGCTCTTGCTTTTTCTATTTTTCTCTTTTGTGGAAGGCTTTTGGTTTACATGTCTGATCTTGGTTTCTAACATTGTATCAAAGCATGTTATAAACCAAGATCAAACATGCAAACCAAAAAACCCAACCTCCACTGCCGCCCTCTCCAACGCCACTCACCCACTGCTTAGCCCTCGCGGGCTTATTCCTGCCAACCTGCAGTCCTTTAGTGACCAGGAGCTGAGATTCAGCCCCCATCGGGTTTTAAGCCCCCACCCCAGTCACATTAGTGACTAAGGGCTCTACTGTAGGTCTAGACTCTAGCCCCTGGTCTACCTAGGCGACCAAGGGCTTTAATTTTTTAGCCCCTGAGGGCTGCAAAAGGGCATATTGGACATTTTTGGAGCAGTTTCATAGAAACTGGAATAACTTGGGCATACAAAGTCATTATTTTGCAAACGAGATATCATCGGAAAGCTGGTTCAATGCTCTATGCAATGGTGTAGGTATTATTTTTTGGTTTTTCATTTTTGATGCCTTTTTCAGCCTCAGAACGTTCATGTTACTGTTTTCACTCCGGGAGACATATCTTTTGAATCGCTTATCAATTTTTTTCCATTCTTGCGGCGTTGGAAAGCTTGTTCAGTCCTCTACACAGATCTGATGTCAATTTTTATTTTATTTTTATGAATGTTTTCATTCTCACCTTTTACAATCATTGGGTTATTGTAATAAATGAACTGAGCTAAAGTTCCGTCAGGGGGGTTTCTTGCATAATAATCTGATTAGAGTGTGTATGCAATTTGATCTCCATCTTGTTATTGATGATAAACTTGCATGGGTTATATCTGGTTTCTTAGTTTCTTTTGGCCTCATTTTTCTCTTGCTTGACACATATCAGATTCATATTGGTTCACACTTTAGATTGAGAGTTTATGGTTATTGATTCACATTGGTTCAGATCCTTCTCAGTTTGAGGGCCATGTTTTTATGGTTAATGTTCTAGAGTATTTATGGTACTTGTTCCCATGAAAGATTTTTAGTCTTAGTTTGGCATTAACATCGAGATACACAGTTTCTAGATTCTGTCATCATACCATCTATTGTTGCTTCACAGATTCCAGGGTTCTTCTAGTTTGTGAGTTTTCCAGTGTTCCATGTACCCATCAGGTCTACTATTGCATTATTACAATTCTACTTTGGTTTCTTGTAGACATAAGTATCTTTCCTTTCTTGTTAGATTGCGGATTTGGTGTTACTCCACAGTGTTCTTCGAGTGCTTCTTTGCAACAGTCATCTCATTGTAGTGGGGTTTTGTCTCACTGGGTTTTCCTTCTCTACCTCATTATTGCATTTGTACATGGGTACCTAATTAGGCCTTATTGCCAGGACCTATTCATACTTTCATTCATCTTAGTTTTAGGTGCATGCTTTTTTAGTCTCCCTAAGTTGCACTTATGGGGAGGTGTTAGTGTAATTAATATTTAATTACACTTACATAACTTTACTTGGGTAATATTTTAATTCCTAGGTTAATTATTATCATCCTTATCTTGTTGAGCTATCTTGTTGCTCAAGATAAGATTAGGGTTATGCATACTTTTCTTTTATAAAGCAAATCATCTCATGTAATTATGTATTCTTGAATAATAATATTTTGCACATCTTCATGCAAAGCTCTTGCTTTTTCTATTTTTCTCTTTTGTGGAAGGCTTTTGGTTTGCATGTCTGATCTTGGTTTCTAACAAGAATAGTGTGGTTGATGTGGATGAATCTATTCATGCATCAACTTCTAAAGATAAGGGTAATTCTAAAGTTAATCTCCCTGATGATTTTTAAGATGATGATCCCCCTGTGAGCTCCCATTAGGGGAGAGGTTTATTTTTGGGTGCCATGGATTACTCACAATACTCAAGCTTGGTAAAGGAAGGGGCTGATATTTCTTTCAATTTTCTTATGTGGTTGGTTCATCTGGTTCAGGACCTCCATAACAAACATGATACTATTGCCTAGTGTGATGTTTCCACACTTTGTAGTCTGAAGGAAAATGATTCTATTTTCAGTTTGGCTAATTCTATTTATTCTATTGTTTTCCTGTTGGTGGATGAGATGGAAAATGTGAAAAGAGACTATGGTCTGAGGCTATCTTTGTTGGAAAATAAATATAGGCAGGTGTGTAAGGAAATGGACTTGATTATCAATCTCAACAAGGAGAAATTGGAATCCTCAGTGGAATGGCTTGTGTTCCTCAATGAGAAATTGATGGAATGGATGGGTAGATCTCTTTTCAGTGAGCTAGAGAACAAGGAAATGGAGGAGAATGTTGATAATGAGATGCAGACTATGGATCTGAGCAAGCGGCCAAGTGTTCGCACTTAGAGCAAAACCATGAAGTGAAAATCGGTGCCTAGGCAGAACATGGAGGAGGTCATGGAAAGGCATGATAGAATTGTTTCTAAGGACTTGGAAGTGGCTAAAATGATAAAGGAACTTCTCTAATGGTAGCTTGTTTTATTGTTTTGTGTTGTTTGTTTCTTGTTGATGGGTTGTTGATGTCTTTGTAATCAACTTGTTTTAGTGTTTTGGGTGGGAAGCCTAACGCTTTATCCTTGATACCCCTAATATTTTTTTGATAGGGTTTTAGGTTCCCTTCAAATCATGTTTATCATTAATAAAAAACTATATTGGTGTATGTTTTCAAATATAACTTGTGTATATATCAAAATCCTAAGGAAAAGGTTTTTTTTTAATGTTATCCTCAAATATAACAAGGCCATCAATACCTAAGGAAAATGTAATTTTTGAATTTCTTTATATAATGGTTTTCTATTTTTCCACCTTTGTAGAAAGAACTTGATGTTCTTTGAAAAACTTATGTTTAGTAAAAGGTGAAAATTAAATAAATGATAAAATGAAACCATATAAAAAGATGTACTTGTTGGAAAGATTGTTTCATGGGCTACGATCTTGAAAAATAAATTTCTAAATGAATTTATTTAATCCCTCAAAATGTAAATAAAAAGTGTTTTTTTTTTTGCAAAAATTTTGATAGGTGCAAAGAAGACTCCATTGTGGGTATGATTTAAAACTAGAGGGGTTATATCCAAGGAGGTTTGATCTAAGGGGGTCTTATCTAACCCTCTTCAATTAAAACCATTTATATGGAACCTCTCAAGGCTTAAATCATTAGTTTTTTTTTCTAAAAAAAGTGATTTTGTGAAAAAATCAGGATGTCCTAAAAGTGAGACACACTATTGTGGTAGCATCCAATTCTAGGGAATCAAAGTGTGGTTATGAACTAGACTACTTAAATATCTTGAATCTACTTGCAAAAATTTGAAATAGTAAATGAATTTCCATAATTTGCTTAATGTATTCCAATTTGATTTGAAATGCAAGCATGCAAGAATGTTAAAGATGTGTGAACAAATTTTGATGTAATTTATAGATCTGAAATATGATAATTGATTGATTTCAAATGCAAAGACCTAAAAATTATGACTTTTGAATGCAAATTTTGATTCTAAATAATGCAATTTATTTGACCCACTGAACTAAGTATAAAATGCTTTGGAATATGCAATTTTCAAAACTATAATAGAGATCTACAAATACAAGGAAATTGAGCAAATAAATAGAAATGTGTGCAAAAGTTTGAAAAAGCACATAAACAAGGATAGGGTCACCCAGAGGTGGATGAGTCTTTGTACAAGGTTCTAGAAAAATAAAAACTAAGTGTCTGAGTTACTATTTATGATTATTATTCTTGGTTGCAAAGTGATTCTATAGTGACTAATTTTTCTATAATTTTCTAACGAAATGAAAGTGCAAATAATATATAAAAAGAGGGACAATTTTGAGTGTAATTATGAAGGAAATTCTGGTTTAGTTGACTAAAAACCAAACCAGTGCAAACTATGATAAAAAAAGTATGTAATATTTTTGGATTTTCATGAGTTTTTAATGATGCAAACATGCAAGATGTAACCCTAAATGAAGAATGCAAAACACAATGATACAAAACCTAGATCTAGGGTTTAAAAGACTACCAAATTAGAAAGCTATGAAGTCAAATCTTGGGTTCACCAAAATGAAATGGTAGGAAAAAGGGGGTCCTAGGTCCTCAATACAAAGAACTGAGGATTTAAGGGTCCTTTTCCCAAATTTCATTTAGAATACCAACCACAAAGCCAAGAGATTAATTTTAAACCTTAATAGCGAGTCCATCAGATCTAGGTTGGTGATTATTTAAGGTCTTAGAATGATTAGGAATGATTTGAAAGAATGAAGATAAATGAACTATATGACCTAATATGTAAAATGTAGATTCTTGAAGATATAAAGATTATAAAATCACTTTGCATATAGATTTGGGAGATATCAGAGGGCATGTACATTTCACCAAAAGTTTACTCTAGTATGTGCAGAGGGATTGATTCTCCCTTGGGAAAATGGGCCCTTGATAAGGCTTCCAAAAATACTTTTTGCAATCCTTTGATGTCAGATCTGAGATGTTGTTTTCTACCTACAAGTTTGTTAGAATGTCAAAAATGAATTCTACAACTTAGTTCCATGTCTTGACAAGAATGATGACAAAAAATGTAACAACAAAAAAATTGCTCTTCAAGATCTCTTCAATATTTCTTCAACTTGTAACCTACACAAACACAAAGAGGGAAACTATTTGTGTCATATAGGGGTTTTCCTTAGTCAAACCCCATGAATAGTGTTCCCACCTTCATAATGACAATGTGAATGATAAAATCCTTGAATGGAAAGGAAGGAAATGATGAATGAACACTTTGATACAACTCACCACCCTTCAATGGCTTCCTTGAAGGACTAAAGTAATATATACTCTTCAAAGGAATTAGATATTTCTTTCTTTATTTTGTTTGAATTCTTGAATGTTTGAATGCATGAATACCTACAACACTTGTTAGCCTTCACAAGATAACATGAACACACATAAAATTTAACATGATGTTAGGATCTTGGATTTCTATTACAAATGAATGATAATGCTACTCTTAAATTCTCTTGACAATAATATTTTCTCAATAGTATTGCTCTCATAAAGTCACTTAGATTTCAAATGATAAAAGCTTATGTATTTATAGGTGCTTATCTAATTTCCCAAAAAATAGATTCCAAAAGCTGACACTTACAATTTTAATTTTTATCATTAAGATGTCACCAAAAACATATTTTAGTTTGGGTTTGAGATCATAAATGGGACCCATTCACCCATGGAAAATGGGTCCTAGCCTATATTTCTAGGACACATAATCCATGGTAATTTAATTATTAAATGCATTTATTTAATGTTGGTCTCCCTTTCAGAAAATTGTAAGAATAAAGTTTTGGAATGAATAATTTGGAAAATTAGAAGCTTAATTAAGTCCAATAAACTAGGGGACCCATAGTGTGAAATTGTAAAGGTATAATTTTTTTTCCTACACTACACCATAAAATATAAAATTATTCTCCCATTTATCACAAGCCATGATAATGGAATCAATATCATTGTAGGAATCTTGTTTGGTAAATCCTACTATATCAATCATCCCTCCTTGGGAAGCAATAGTCCCAATTTATCATTAAATATTGGAAGTAGGTTTGAACCCTGGATTTTTAATTGTTTCTTAGTTTAACCATTTGGTTTATTATGGAATTTGATCCTTTTTGACAAATCTATATATAGTTGTAGAGTAGTTTTGTGTAAACATGGTTTCCAGAAATTTATATATCTTTCATATAAAAAATTTCTCTCTAGATGGAAATGAGGTGTAGATTGATGACTATACATGGTTCTATGACACAATATTATTTAAGTTTAATGTAATAGGTTTTGTCATGAATTAATTTTAAGAATTTCATATATCTTGTTTCCCACTATAAGAAATATATTAGAAGGATTGATATTGTGCATATACATATGACTATGTGTTGGATTTATGGATGCCTAAGCACTATTTTATAGACCTTTATTCATTCTACATAACAAACTATTTCCTACTAAAAAGGATGAATCAAATATGAAATTGACATTTGACTATGGATCTTATGCCTTAGTTGTTCCAAGCATTCATCCATTATAGTTTATATTTTTGTGGATGAGGTATGGTTAATAGATTCAATCTCTAAAGGATTTTTTGAATATATTAGATTATTTATATGCTACAACCACTAATCTTCAATCCTAGTGGCTACCTCATCTACCAAAAATATAACTAGAATATATATTCTAATTTATATTTCTTTTAATGAAGAGGGTTATTTTTATGTAGTGTTTATTGGTATGAATAAAATTCTTGTACCTAGTTAATTCTTACTAGGGGACTTATTCACATGCTAATCCTTTTTAGGTCCTAATATTCTTTCTAGAAGACTTAGTTGTCATGTCTAGATCTTATCTTTTTGACTTCTATGTAAAGTTCATTGTATCATGTCATAGGATTAAGAGACATGTAATGATATTTTCTAATCCTATGTCTAAACTTGATTATATAACCACGAGGTTGTCATACATTGTATATTGAATTATCGAACATTTAATTCCATTGAAATCTTGAGCATTGCATATTGATCTCTTTGTGCTTTCCATTTGGCCTCTAGATCTTGGGTATCTCGATATCCAACTCTAATAGTATTAAATTAACATTTGGTTCTATGAAAATGATTTCATCTAATGAATTCATGTCAACATCCTCTATTTCTACCTCTTTGAGAAAGCTCCTCTATGCAAAACACTATACAATTGAATGACTAAAACTATTATTTTTATCATACAACTTAATGTTATTAGAAAATTTAATCTTATCCAAAGTAAATGTCCTATTCTACATTTTGGTTTTCTCCCACTTGAATTTCACTTCAATCTACTCCTCAATGGTTACTACATGGTGATATTCCTCTCCAATTATTTGATCTTGATCAAATTCATCCTAAACTAGATTACTAGATGAAGTTTTCTTCAACATTTGAGGATTAGATGTTGCTATATCTATTGCAAGTTTGAAGGTGTTTTCATTGATTTCAACAAGATGCCAACATGCTAGTGTTTTCATTGATGTCAACTATGTGCTAAGGAAGTTTGTTTCATGATGAAGATGTCAAGGATATTGAGAAAATTGTGAGAAAGAGGAATACAGGTTGTTGTAGGTTGTGCATATGTAGTTGAGATATTAAGGAAGTGTTGTGAGTACATGCTGCTATCTTTATGTTGTAGTGTCTAAAGATGAGTTGGAATGATGTAATGATCTGAGATGATGTCTCTAGTAGTTTGGTTCCAAGTGCTTTTGAGAAAAACTGGTAAATAGAGAAAATAATGTTGTGTAAGTGTTTAGAATGTGCTTTGAGTTGTGCTCCATGTTTCTTTTGTGTTCATGCTATGCCCGTGTGGATCTCATATGTTGTTCAAGGTTTTTAGAGGTTGCTATTGTTGCCCGATTTTCACCTACGGGCTCAATCAGGTAGGATAAATTATGTTTTAGGTGTTCTTGAAGGCCAATGGGACATTTGCATCAAGGGCTAAATCATGCATCTGATGCTAAGTCACATGGAGGTCTATTGGAAGGCATCCCTCTTTTTGATTTGGCATACAACTCCTGATGAAGAAGGTCGTTGGGACTAGTATGATGTCTTGCCGACTAGCATTGTGTTATATTCATTTGAAATCCTCAGGTCGCTAAGACATCTTGGTCACTGTGAAATCTTATATCTCTCTTCACTTGGGATGTCTCGCCGATAGTTGTTCACAGGGCTGGTGTCAGGGAGAAGGGTTTACGTTCGGTGTGACCTCTGGCCGATAAATGGAGCTCTTGGCGAAGGGGATTGCCTTCGGCATGAGGTCTCACTGATCGCTAGTGGTTTCACCGAACGAAGTGACTTCGGGGTAATGTTTTAAGTTCGGTAGGAGGTCACACCGACACATGGGTGTCTTGCCGATGGAGGAGCACATTAGTATAATGATTTGAATTCGACATGAGGTCTTGGCGACTAGGAAAGTCTCATCGAAAGAATGGAACTCTTGGCATAAGTTTGGGCTTGGGGGGATGTCTTCCCGAAAGGATAAGGTCTCGGTGAAAGCTAGTGCCTTCGCTATGATGTCTCCCCGACCGAGGGTGGTCTCACCAAAACAAAAGGCCTCAGTGTAATGTTTGGCGCTTGGTGTAAGGTATTGTCGAGAAAGAAAGGGCCATCGGTAAGACTCTTATTGTCCATTGTGAAGTCTTCCCGACTGGTGGGAGTCACGCCGACAGCTGTTCACCAGGCCATCATCGGAGATAAAGTTTTACATTCGGCAAGAGGTCTGGCCGAAGGGGAAAAGTCTCATCGATAGGGTGAATTTTTGCTAAAAGTAAAGTGGAATCGGTGAAAGAATTTGAGCTTGCTAAGATGTCTGGCCAACTACTAAAGGTTTCGCCTTTGGCATAAAGTCTTTCCGACATAGCGATGTCTCCTCGAAATGAGGTACGCTCTCAGTGAAAGAAAGGAGTTCGCTATGATTTCTCGGCGACCAAACAGAGGTCTCAACAAAATTTTTGAGCTCGATATGAGGTCTCGCCGACCAAGTAGGGTCTTTCCAAGATAAAGCAAGCTTGCCAAGAGAGTTTAACATTGGTATATTGTCTGGCCGACAAAGGATGTCTTGCCAAGGAGGTTGCACTCACTAACAAAAGGTTCGGTCAGTGTAATATCTCACCGACCGAAGGTGCTCTTGCCGAAGCAGAATGGATTTGCCAAGATGTCTCACCGACCCAATGGGGTCTTGCCGAGAATGTGAGCTTGATGTAAAGGAAAGTAGAGTCGCTATGATGTCTCGGTGAAAGCATGAGGTCCTGCCAAAGAATGAAGGGTCTCGGTGTAGTGTTTTTCCTTCGATAGGAGGTCGTCCTGACTTGCCATTGTCTCATTGAAGGATGATTGAGCTCGGGGAAAGTAATTTGTGTACGCTATAATTTTTTTCCGATAGTGATGGTCTCAGCAACATCTGGTGCAGCGGTAACTCACGAAGATCGGTATGACCTCATGTCGACTAAAGGATGTCTTTTCGAATGCACATGACTAGGCAATGAAGTGGCGATATCGGTATGACTCTTGAGGGCCCGCCATGAGGTCTCCCCCAAATTTGAATGGTCTTGCCGATGGTCTGGGTGATAGTCACTATGGATGTCAATATGACTTTTGTAGCTCGATGTGAGCTCTCATCGACGGTTGTATTCTATGTCAATGCTGCTGTAGAATATAATCGCATTGGTGAGACGCGATAAGTGTCTCACCGACATGTGATTCAGTTTGAGAGATTTTTACCTCCCAAGGAAGCTTGTATGAAATCTGTTCATCCAATCAGATGAGGCTACAGGCGAGCCATGGCAGTTTGGTTGGTGAGAGAAAGATCAATAGAGAGAAAGCGATGTGGATTTTCTTTGAGCTCAAGAGCATTCAAAGCAGCTCAACATGGAGGTTAGAAGATAGAAACGAGACCAAAAGTTAATTCAGGTGTTTCAAAAGATCAAGGAGTCCATTCCTAGGATGATCTTTCACACCAACATGGACAAAGGGGATGCAACATTAACTCCATTAAAAGATCTAAAGCGTAGATCTTTTTTGAAGGCTGATATTTTGTGAGCCCTAGGGGGCCGACATCTTTTTATATATATGGCATTTTTTCCTTCTTGTAAAGGAGTTCTCTTGATGCTTTTCGAAAGTTTGTGACTTCTATAGTCCTCTCTCAGATTAGCAAATTTTTTTAACTCATTTTGGAGCATGATATATAAAGTTTTCCTTGGTAACTATTGATGTTCATATTTCCATCTTGTTCTTGCAAAGTGTTGTGCATTTCAGGTTCATAATCAAGTTATTTTGTGAATTTATTTTATTCCTTCATGACTTTATCTTGTGTTTTCATTCCTTCCTTTGCAAAAGCATCATTATACAAATCACAAACTATGTTTACATAATCACATATGGATTCTAGTCTGTGAAAATTATTTTCTTCTCTAGAAAAAGTGTGTGAATCAAACCTGTTGTGACATATTAATGCATAGCTTATACAGATTTGATGTGTAATCTTATTTTCATCATCAGTATTCAAGTGTAATCAAAGTATCTCATTGTTCTTATCAGTTTGGTGTATCACCATAGGGTTTAGTTTTATTTTCTTTTTTTCTCCTTATCCCTTTTCCTTACAAAATCAGTAATTTTAGGTCATAGCACAAAGGAAACCAGCCTCATCCGGAGGTTCATTTCAACTTTAGGTGACCCACAGCCTTGAAATGATCCCATTTTTCTCTAAGAAAGCTTAGTTTTTGTAACTTTGCATAGGGTGCAATTTTTAGAGATAACAACTATGTTTGTTGCAAGGTGTGACCCTTGGTCTTCCTTGCAACAATAACACTTGGGTTTGTGACATGGTCTAACCGCCTCTTGTGGTTCTTAACCAAAGCTTGTAGCTGGCATTGACATGTCAATCTTTTGGTACAACGACAAGTCCAAAAATTGGTATGAGAGCTGGTCACAGGTTCAAACCCCACGCTTGTGTTGGGGGGGATTGTTGTAAGGTGTGACCCTTGTTCTTCCTTGTAGCACTAGTGCTTGGGTTTGTGACATGGTCTAACCACCTCCTATGGGTCTTAACTGAAGCTTGTATCAAGCATTGACTGGTCAATATTTTGGTGCAATAGCAAGTCCAACAATATTTAGAATTTGGGTTTTTGGATTGTTGTACAAAGAGAGATATTTTCACCAATGCGTGAACTAGTTTTTCAGTGATATTTTTTGTGGTATGGGAGAAATTTATTTGATCCACATTTCTCTATAGTTTATCTTTAGGTTGTGCAGATTTGAGAAGTTACTTATATTTTTTTTATCTTTTATAATTCAAGGTTTCACTTGATTTGGTACTATACAGTGTGTGTTTCATGTGTTAGTGTGTGAATAAGGTTTACCAAATGTTCTAGGTTGAATTATTTCTATGTTTCAAGCTTGGATGAAGTATTTATTGGATATCAGGTGGTTCAACAATTATTCTAGATCATGTTCAAGTGAATTTTATTGTTTGGAAGTTTTAAAATTATTTAAGAAAGCATGTACTTAATGTTTATGGTGTTTAGCACATGTATTGTTCGACCTTGTGTTAGCACTACTTGTGAAGTTTTGAAAGCATTTTGAGGCATGCTAGGATTTAATTGGGTCCTAATTAAGGAATTATTTGGGTCACCGTCATTCCTATCCACTGCAGGAATGTTTATGTATCAACCTAATTTCAATGTGTAAGTGTAACGAATAGTTTCTAACCTTGGAGAAGATTTTTGAGGTTGAGGTTGAAGTAAATAAGAGTAATTTTATTTTAAGATGCAAGAGAGAGACAAGATAGATCTGAGGTGAATGCGAGTGGTGTGTGTGAAGTGAATTGTAGAAGTATAGATGTGAATTTGAGAAAAGTAGTGTAAAAATTCAAAGTGTTGGATTCTTGAAGGCAGTGAGCTGAAGGTGTCCAAAAATATTTCATGGAAGACTGTGAAAGTGTTGGAGCACTTGTGGTGGATTCCTTGTTGAATTGAGAAGTTTCTCTCTTTGTAACATTTCTCTTTTATCTTCTTGTTTTCTTTTTGTGGAAGTGATCCATTGTATCAATTTTGTAATTTCTTATATTGTGAGCTAATCCTCATCGTGGTTTTTCTCTCATTGGGTTTTCCATATAAATTAGGTGTTGTCTTGTGTATGGTGTTGTTATTTCAATTTTTATTATCTGCATTTCATGTTTAATCACTTTAATAGAATAAGGGTTTAATGAATGCACATGGATTTAATTACTATTGAGGGCTTTAATTTGCTACAACTGATTCACCCCCCTCCTCTCAATTGTCTTGTTCATTCAACAATTGGTATCAGAGAAAGGTTCCTTAGAGAAGATCCTAATTGATTAAGGTATATTTGAGATGGAAAATAAAATAGATTGCCCTAAATTTGATGGAATAGACTATGCCTTCTAGAAGAAAAAAATGGAAGGATATCTAGTAGCTCATGGATTTGAAATTAAAAAAGAAATAAATAATTAGTATGTTTCACCTCTGAATGGTCCAAGAAAAGGTGATTAGATCAAGGCACATGAAATAAATGGTAAGGAAAGATTTATTCTAATGAAAATTTTTTCAAATTCTGAATTGGTTAAAGTTACTAATCTTAAGATTGGTAAAGATGTTTGAGATAAGCTTGAAAGTATTTATGAAGGAGATGACAAGATTAAACAAGAAAAGTTACAGAATATGAAGGCACAATTTGAGACTATGCAAAGGTCTAAATATGAAATAATTTCAACCTACATGAAGAGAGTTGATGAACTAGTAAGTGCTATGAGAGATCTTGGTGCACCAGTCAAAGAACCTAGGTTGGTAAAGAAAGTTCTTAGAACTCTTCCTGATTCATACAATGAAAAGGTATCTCCTATTGAGCAAGTTGAAATTTTTAATATACTTATTCCAAAGATCAATTGATTGGTACACTAACTTCATTTGAAATGAGAAAGCTTTGTTTGAAAAATGGTACAAAAGTGGAGACTGCTTTTAAGGAAGGAAATAAAAAAAGATTGAAGATTCAAATGGAAATGATCTTGATGACGTCAAAGCTAAATTTGTAAGAAGGATGGAAAAGGGCACTAGTAAGTACAAAGGTAAATTAACTTTCAAATGTTTTAGTTGTGGAAATGTAGTTCATTAAGATTCTAGATGTCCAAACAGAGCTATGAACAATAAGAATAAGGAGAATACATGAAAGATGATTAAAAGAGATTACTATGTCAAAGAAAATGTTGGTATTTCTAATGATGAATTTGATTATGGAGATTTTGATAATAATGGATGCTTTTTCTTGGATATAAAAGATACATCTAGTTCTACTAACTATGAAAGTTGTGTGAAGGAAAGTGTTCTAGAGAAGAAGGATAAGTTTGAAGGTACTTTGGTATCTTCTTTTCATGTTAAAGAGGATAAGAATTATTGGGTTGTTGACAGTGGCTGCTCTAATCACATGACCAGAGGAAAAAGTATGTTTGTTAAACTTGAAAAGTATGATGGTGGATTTAGCTAAATTTGGAGATTATTGAAGAGCTAAGATTTGTGGAATAGGTTCAATAAGTTTTGATGGAAAGCATAATACTGAGGATGTTTACTATGTTAAGGGATTAAGGAATAATCTTTTAATTTTTAGAAAAATGTGTAGCAAAGGATATAATCTTGTGTTTAAGGATGAAACATGTGAGATCAAAAAAGGGTTTGAAATTATTATTGTTGTTGGTAAAAGGAAAAATGAAAATATCTATCAACTTAAGGGTGATGATGGTCATTGCTTTATGTCTTATATTAATGACAGTTGGTTATGGAACTAGAGGATGTGTCACATGAATTTTGATACTTTGGTGAGAGTCATTTCAGTTCATGTAGTGAGATATTTTCCAAGAATCACAAAGACTATCAATGTTGTTTGCAAGAATTGTCATTTTAAAAAATGAGTAGTTTCAAAGGAAAGGAACAACCTGCTATTGGACTACTTGAATTAATACATACAAATATTTATGGTTCTACAAGGGTGAAAAGTATTCAAGGTGACAAGTATTTTATGCTTTTGATTGATGATTATTGTAGAGTGACATGGGTTACTTTTCTTAGAGAAAAATCTGATACATTAGATAGATTCAAAGCATTTAAAGCTATGGTTGAGAATGAAATGAATGTGAAATTCAAATGTTTTAGGTTTGAAAGAGGTGGAGAATTAACCTCTAATGAGTTTAACATGTTTTGTGAAGTTCATGGAATAAAAAGGAATTTTTTTAGCCCTAGAACTCCTCAATAGAATGGAGTGGTTAAGAGGAAAAATAGGACTATTCAAGAAGCTGCTAGAAAAATGATGAAAGAAGCAAATCTACATGAATTATACTAGAGATAATTAATTAATATTGATGTTTACCTACTTAATAGAGTTCAAGAAAAAGATAAGAACACAAATACTCCCTATGAGTTGTGGTATGGAAGGATTTCTACTGTCAAGTGATTTAGAGTATTTGGAAGAAAATGTTACATCAAGAGAGATGAAGAAAAATTAGGAAATTTTGATGCAAGGTATGATGAAGATATCTTCCTTGGATATTCTACTAAAAGCAAAGCTTACAAATGTTACAACAAAAGGTAGAGAAATACTGTTGAAAGTGCAAATCTTTTAGTTAATGAAAACTTGTAGAATTCAATTGTAGTAGATGGATATGTGTCAGATGAACTTGATTGCAGAGAAGAAGAAGAAGAAAAAGAAGAAAGAGATGAAGAAAGAGAAGGGGAGAATCAAGAGGGGTGTGTAAATTGAAGAAGGAATTATATGGATTGAATCAATCTCCCAAAGCTTGGTATGCAAGATTGGATAAATATTTGATACAATAAGGATTTAGTAAAGATAGTGCAAATAGTAATCTTTACTTCAAAATTAAGGAAGAAAAAATCTTGATAGTGGCTATGTACGTGGATGATATTATCTTTCGAGGCAATGAAGCTATGTGTAAGAAATTTACCAAAGAGATGCAAAAATAGTTTGAAATGTCAATGTTTGCGGAGATGAATTTCTTCCTTGGACTACAAATCAATCAAATAGATAAAGGGATTTTCATTTCACAAGCGGGTATGTGTAGGATCATCATGGAAAAAATAGACCCTTAAGTGGCGAAAAATTCAGAAAAATCAAAGATAGGCAACTTGATGTAAAAATTTGAATAAGTTATATATATTATTTCAAAAATATGTAAGAATTGAACCTATAGGAAATTGAATGTAGTTTCTAAACTACTAGGTTTATTTTTAGAAAAAGCTAGATTTGGTGAAAATTTGAAATTTCAATGCAGTAGTACTTAAATTTCAGGGAAAAAATAAGAAGTAGGTGTATGTTTGACCACCCTAACCACAATAAAATTATAATATTTTTTATAAGATTTTAGATATAAGTAGAGGACTTGTTTCTTGATGTGATGCATATTTGTTTGTAATTTTTTCCAAGTAAATAATTAATTATGATTTTTTATTACAACTTTTAAAAAATATAAAAAATCGTATGTATGACCACCTTAACTTAGTCAAAACTTCATGAAATTCATTTTTCTTTTTTAATCCTATAGTATATGAAGCATAGAATGTGACACATGTTTCAGATTCAAAATTGTGATACCATTTGAAAGCTATAGATGTTTTCAATTAGCCTATCAATTAGGAATTTAGTCATAATTCAAATAGAAACAAAATAATAATTATTTATTAAATTCAAAGTAAAGAATAATTTATATTGGTGGAAAGTTGAGAATATCCTTTAAAAACCCTTTTTGTTTCATCAATTTTGGGTTAAAAAAAGTTGTCAGCCACATACCCTACACATACCCATCATATTGCCACTTTTTGGCCCATCATGATCCTACACATACCTAGTCTAAGTATGTCAAAGAAATGTTGAAGAAGTTTGGAATGGAAGACTCCAAACTAGTATGTACTCCTATGGTGAATGGTTGAAAATTAAGCAAAGATGATGAGTCACCTAAGGTTGATCAAAGAAAATATAGATCTATGATTGGTGGACTACTATATCTAACTATTTCTAGACCGAATATCATGCATGTAGTTTTTCTTGTGGCTAGATTTCAAGAAGATCCTAAAGAAACACATGTTGCAATTTAGTGAAGAGGATATTCAAATTTTTAAGAGGCACTTTGGATTATGGCTTGTGGTATCTATGGTCACCAAAAAAGTAACCCTTCTACTTTTTCTTACTCATTTGGGCCCTCGTGATTTTGGCTTAATGTTGTCTTGATTTAGTGTTGCAATGTGGATACAAAATTCACATTAGGTCTTGGGCTCTTGTGAACTAATGGAATTTTAATGGTGCTTTGCAAAATAGTTGTGAAGTGTTGTAACACACTTTCACACTTTTCTAGGGTTTTATCAAATAACTAAGCATAATCAACACAATTCTTGCCTTATTTGGAGTGTTGTAACACACTTTCACATTTATTTAGGCTTATCATTAATAATTGGGATTTCTTATGCTTTAATTGGCCCCATTTTGCATCCACGGGCATTATTTATGTGTATTTTTGAGGATAATCCCAACAAAAGGCATCTAAAACATCAAAATCATTTAACCCCACCTCAAATTCCTAAGGTGGGACTCATTCACCACTCTGAGTGAATGAGTCCCCTTTGGTGGGACCTATTCACCCAGGGTGATGAATGAGTCCCATTTAGCTCAAAATTCAAATTTTATTTAAATTTTTGGCAGGTTTTTATTCTCCAAGATTTGAGGTCATCCTCTAGTGTTGTAATTTAGAGAATTACTACGTAATTGAGTATAAATACAAAGTTATTTCTCTCATTTGCATACTGATCATTCAAGTGTTCATGCATATAGAAAATTTGAGTTCACAAGAGTATTTGAGCATTCACAAGAGAATTCAAGGCATTTCAAGGGCAGATTATCAAGAATTGGAGAGAATTTTGAACATGTGTCAATCATCATGTCAAATATTTTTTACATCATGTTGTTTTAGAGCTAACAATTGTGGTGTAGGATTTTGTGATTCAAGCAAGCATTGCATTCAAGATCTATCAACATCTAGCTAGGATTCATTACTTACAAGTTTGCAACACCTTATTGCTAGGGTTTGGTGAGTTGCAATATTATATTTTGTTCATTCATAATTCTCCTTGTATATTTTCATGACATTTCAATTTTTAATTACCAACAATGGGTTTGACCAAGGCAAACCCCTATTCACTAACCCCACAACACTTTTCTCTCTTCTTGTGTGTGATTTATAGGGCTAGGTTCTAGATTTACTAAGAAGAAAAGTTGGAGAAAAGTTGTCAAATCCCTAAAGTTGTTGAAGTTGTCATCAAACCTTGGAGAAGCTTAGAGAAGGTCTATCGGTGGCAATTTGTAGATTCAGACCCAAAAATCAGTCAAACTAAGTAAAGCAGACCAAGAGGCACATGATCTAGTTCAAAACTTCCGTAAAAGCAGAAGTGGAATAATTCACCACTATTGGTGAATGAGTCCCACTATACAACCCTGGCAAAGGCTTTTACAGATATGGATACCCTTTTGGCTAAAGTCTACTCTAGATCATTTTCCCAGAAACTAGATTGATTGGCCTAGATTGGTGAATGAGTCCCAATCAACATCAACATCATATTTTTTTAGTGATCCAAACCTCCATTCTACCTCCTTCCGTTCCCCAGGCGCACATTCCTAGTTGCATAGTTTTTTGTTACATTTTGTTCACTTTCTTAGGTCATTTAGAAGTAGTTTGCATATCACATTGTGTTTTCCAATTCATTGTCTTTTCAAAGTTTACACTTGGTGGTGAACTCCTTTCCTAATCTCAAACCATATCTTAGGATACCTCATTGTCAGATCTTTTCCATCCTTTATTGGGTGAAGATCTCTAAGGTGTCCTTGAGTGTGGTGAGTGTGAAATTGGATCTCTCTCTCTTTGTACCCATTTGGTCGAGGCGCAAAAGCATCCACACATCCATCCTTCAAATTTTGGTGAAATTGACTTTAGAACATCCTAATTCATATTTGGAGTGCATTTACATCCTAGATTTAACTTGCATTGACATTGCATTACATTTTGCATTGGTTAAATTGCATTCTAGGGTTTCAAAATTTGCATTAGTAAAAGCTCATTTAGCTTGCATTATTGCATTTGAATTCATTGAAAACAATTAAAATTCTATAATTACATCTATGATTTGCATCGGAAAACATAAAAAGCATAAAATTCAATTCAAAAATTCTATATATTTTTTTAAAGAAATTAGTTTCTAGACTCATCCACCACCTTGGGAGAATCAAGCCCTCTGCACATTTTGCACTACATTTTTTGGCATTTAAACTTCATTTTTTGAGTTCCTCTTTGTTGTTATTACCTTTTTATTTTTTGTTTGCATATTTTTTGTTTCATTCAGTTCATTGCAAATTCATTCATCTTATGCATTTCATAAAATCAAAATTGCATATACAACATTGTTGCATAGCTTCAAATCTGAAATTTGCATCATGGTTATGTGGTTTAGCAAGCTTTGGATTTCATTAAAGTCCTTAGTGGATTTGTCAAGCTATGCCTTTGGAAATTCCCCTAATTACATTTAACTCACTCATGCTTCTTCAACTCCTAATGCATGTCCTCCTTGTGATGCTAACATCATTGGAGAAGATGATGACAACATGAATAAGTTCCTAAACAATTTTCTTAATAACCTTGAGGCCAACATATCCTTTTATCCATCCAAGAACCAACCAAATCCTCCCACCATACCACCCCTTGAGATGTTTGGTTACTTACATTCTGAAACAAAAATTGAACCTAAGTGCCCTATAATAGGTGAACCCAGTTCCTTTAGACAAGCAAACACTCAACCATTTTATGATAACAAAGTAACAAACACTCCCATCAATCTAGAAGAAAAATATGGAAAAGTATTTACAATCTTGAGTAAACAAGGATGTGATACAACAAGTGAATATGAAATTCATCAACTCCTAGAGAAAATATCAACTGATGAGAACACAAAGGGATTAGGATATCAAGATCCCCCTCATAACAAAAAGCCTCCTAGAGAATATCTATGGCTCCGAAGTGATGATACAGTGATCTTGGATTCCCCTCCCGATCTGAATATCCTTCTTCCTAAAGAAAAACCAATGAATCATAACAATGACAAGGATGAAAGGATCCCATTGGGCCCCCCTTCTTCATATTCAACCAAATAAAAGGGTGAATCTAGAAAACATAAGAGACCTTACAAGTTAGAAAAACTAAATTCTCCTCATCTAGCACCCAAAAGTGAAAGGAAATTACAAATAATTTTAAACAAAGAACTAATTACACTACCACATATGAATAGGTTGGTGCTATATCATAAAGATGAAAAAGTTCCACATTATGCATATCATCGAATTCTCAGACACAGTACGATGAATGTCATGCATTCTAGTTAATATTGAAAAATATTTCACTTTAATGGAAATGATTGCCATGTGATTGTCTAGCTCTCCATTGTTTCATCCATTGTCATGTAATAGTTGTATAACATCCTCTTCTCACTATTACATGACCTTTCCCATCACCTACCTCAACTCATTCTTGCCTCGCACATAGTGGGAGCAGGAATTTGATAGCCTCGTCCAAGTAATGCATTTTTCATTGTCCCTTAGGTTCATTGTCTACCTTTTCACTTATACAGACTGAGATTTGGAGGTGGATGAATTGCTCATTGTTTGACTCGCATTTTCCTTACTAGATTTTTTCTTTATTTCTTTTTTTTCATTTTCTTTTGTGTAATTGCACATGCATAGTGATTCCTTGTAATGTTTCATTTGATCTTCTCTCTCTTTGTGACATTCCTCTATTTGTACCTTCATTCTTCTCTATGTCATAATTATTTTTTCCATAATTTCATATTTTTCTTTTTCATTTATCTTGTGTTTTCCTTTTGGGGATGATGCAAGGCATTGAGACACCCTATGTCTCTTCCATGTTGACCCAATAGGCTTTCCTTTTCTTTTTCATTTTCATTTTCCATTTTTTTTGTCTTTTGTTCTCTTTTTGGGGATGACACAAGGTGTCAAAAAATGCATGTTTCTTCCATGTTGACCCAAAAAGGTTTTTCCTTTTTTCTCACTCTCTTTGTGTCATTCTTCCAGTTCTATGCGTATTTGGGGGATGATGACAGTTCTGAGCTCTCTAAAAAACATTGCAGCAAAGAACATACTGACCCCAAATCCATAGATCCCTTATGTGTTTGATGTTTTCATTTTGGGGGTAAGCCCCCTCTTTTCTTTATCTTTTCATGATGCCCCTTCACTCAGAAACATATGACTTGGCATAGGGATTTCCAAGTTGGCTCTCATGCCTTCTTTCTTGTTTGCATTCTTCATTTGCTACTTTAAATTAATTGCTCACAGAATGATGTTCAATAATTTCTCTAAAGTGGGGGCATACATTGTCATTATTCTTTTTCATTTTCCTTTTTCTTGTTTCTTAGTACAACCTTCTTACTTCATACTTTGCGTCTGTCACTTTGTGGATGACATTAGGTGTGATGTCCTTCATGAGCATGATCTATCTTAGAATATTGCATTCCTCTTGGTGGCTTGATGTGACACACTGCATCCCCTAAGCTACAAATTTTCTATTCTTTGATTGGTCCTCTCTTGGAAACATTAGGCATAATGTTCCCTAAGTTAAATACCTCACATGAACTAAGGAAGGCTCCTTTGAACATTTCCTATTTTCACATTTATGGCCACCTTGCATAACACAACTTGCATGCCTATGGAGCCATCTTGTTTGTTCATGAGCTCTAAGCATACAAAGTTTTGCTTGTCTCTTGAAGCTTGAAAATCATTTTTGTTGTGCCTTGTTAAATTTATAGGAGGTATATCTTTGGTATGGTTTGAGTGGGAAGCCAATCTAAGGCATGAATTTCCCCATAGCCACTTGCATGTGTGTGAGTGCATACTAGCCATGAGTTTATGTTTCTCACCTTTTAGTCCTTCTCACCTAGTGGACAACCATGAATTCTTGTCGCCTCAGAGTGAGTACGTGTTTTTTTGGACAAATAGCCTAGATTTGATCCACACCATGTTGGAAAAATAGTCAAAGCTTGATCCTATTCTTTTTATCTTTCACCTTTTTCTCTTCTTCATCTTTGGCATTGTACTCTTGTGCTTTGTCACTTTTGTTTATGTCATTTTCATGTGTGTTCCTTTATGCTTATGTTGGTGTGTCATGGGCTCTTGATCCTAGGATCACCCCTCTTGATCGTTGTTGTCCCATCTTGCTAGCATTGGTACATTTGAACCCCTCTTGATGCGTGTTGGTATACTTTAGTGTGAGTTTGAAGTAGGTTCATCCTCTCATTAAAGTGGGGGCTAAATGTGGTCACCAAAAAAGTAACCCTTCCACTTTTTATGACTCGTTTGGGCCCTCCTTGTGATTTTGGCTTAATGTTTCCTTGATTTAGTGTTGAAATGTGGATAAAAAATTCACATTAGGTCTTAGGCCCTTGTGAACTGATGGAATTTTAATGGTGCCTTGCAAAAGTGTTGTGAAGTGTTGTAACACACTTTCACATCTTTTTAGGGTTTTATCAAATAACTAAGCATAATCAACAAAATTCTTGCAATATTTGGAGTGTTGTAAAAAAATTTCACATTTCTTTAGGCTTATCATTAATAATTTGGATTTATTATGCTTTAATTGGCCCCATTTTGCATCCATAGGCCTTATTTATGTGTATTTTTTAGGAAATCCCAACAAAAGGCATCTAAAAGATCAAAATCCCAAAAACCCACCTCAAATTCCTAAGGTCAGACTCATTCACCATTCTGTATGAATGAGTCACCTTAGGTGGGATCCATTCGCTTAGGGTGGCGAATGAGTCCCATTTAACTCAAAATTCACATTTTATTTAAATTTTTTGGCATGTTTTTATTCTCCAAGATCTGAGGTCGGCCTATAGTGTTGTAATTTTAGGAATTATTGCATAGTTGAGTATAAATATAGGGTTATTTCTCTCATGTTCATACTGAGCATTCAAGTATTCATGCATATAGCAAATTTTAGTTCACAAGATCATTTGAACATTCAGAAGAGAATTCAAGGCATTTCAAGGGAAGATTATGAAGCATTTGAGAGCATTCTTCAAGTGTCAATCATCATGTCAAAGATTGTTTTCATCATGTTGTTTTAGAGCTAACAATTGTGGTGTAGGATTTTGTGATTCAAGCAAGAATTGCATTCAAGATCTATCAACATCAAGCTAGATTCCAAGTCTGCATCCATTGGATCAATTACTTACATGTTTACAACACCTTATTGCTAGGGTTTGGTGAGTTGCAACATTATCTTTTGTTCATTCATAATTCTCCTTTCATATTTGCTTTCATTTCAAGGTTTAATTACCAACAAGGGGTTTGACCAAGGCAAACCCCTATTCACTAACCCCTCAAATTTTTTCCCTCTTCTTATGTGTGATTTGTAGGGCTAGGTTGTAGATTTACTAAGAAGAAAATTTTGAGAAAATTTTTCAAATCCATAAAGTTGTCGAAGTTGTCATCAAACCTTGGAGAAGCTTGAAGAAGGTCTACACATGTCAATTTGTAGATTCATACATAAAAATAAATCAAACAGAGTAGAGTAGACCAAGAGACACATGATCCAATTCAGAACATTTGTAAAAGCAGAAGTGGACTGATTCACCACTATTGGTGAATGAGTCCCACTATACATGCCTAACAAAGGTTTTTACAGATTTGGATACCCTTTTGGCTGAAACCCACTCTGGAGCATTTTCCTAGAAACTGGACTAATTCACCCAAATTGGTGAATGAGTCCCAATTAGAATCAACATTAGATTTTTTAGTGATCCAAACCTCCATTCTACCTCGTTCAATTTCCCAGGTGCACTTTCCCAGTTGCATAGTTTTTTGTTACCTTTTGTTCACTTTCTTAGGTCATTTAGAAGTAGTTTGCATATCACACTATGTTTTCCAATTCATTGTATTTTCCAAGTTTACACTTGGTGGTGAACCCCTTTCCTAATCTCAAATCCTATCATAGGATACCTTATTGTCATATCTTTTCCATCCTTTATTGGGTGAAGATCTCTAAGGTGTCCTTGAGTGTGGTGAGTGTGAAATTGGATCTCTCTCTTTGTACCCCATTTGTCAAGGTGTAGAAGCATCCAAATTTCCATCATTCACAATATCCTAAGGATATTTGGGTAAGTGCACCAAGATGGTTCCCAAAAAGGGGGCTTAAGTGGCCACTTTTTTTCTGAAATCAAGAAATACTGACCTTGGACATGAAATTGAGGATAGTTACACTCAACATTTTGAGATGGAACAAAAACTAGGATCGAAGTGCTCCGAGTCTAATTTCTAAACTACTAATTTATTTTGAAAATGGTTGAGATTAAGGGGTTCAAAAGATGGACATACACAAATTGGTGCTATTTTTGTCAGAAAAACATATCATAGTAACTCTTGTATGACCTGAGCACGGTGAACTTTTTTGTAGTATTTTTAAGATTGTTATGGTCAAAAGGTAGCTAACAGTATTTGGTTGATGCATGATTTTTTTGATATTTTTTAATGAATATTTGATTTTTTACTAATTTTCTAAGTGGGCACTTCCTAAAAAGCAATTTTGGCCGTGCTCCCCTAAATTTTTTGAAGGTAATTGATTTTAATTTTAATTTTTTTTTTAAAAATGTAGAATAGAGTCTAGTTTCTAAAAATGTAATTTATTTGAAATTTTGATGAGCGGTTAATTTATAACGAAAAAAAAACCAAACGCTGCTTTTTGGTGAAAAAGAGACATACAAACAAAAGAAATTATGGATGAAAGGCTTAACATTGTTAAAAAGTGAAAAAAATTACATCGTTGGATAGCTAAGAGAGAACCTAACATTACCCATGTGTTTTCTTTTGTTGATATTGAACCAGATGCAATCCTGATGGTGAGCACGAACCCGATTATGTTAAAAAATTGTAGAATTTGCAAAACATCGCTCGGGTCATTGGGAATGCCCTCCAATCCTTTGGGTTGGTATTCCAAGGAAAATACCAATGCTAAGGCTCAGGGATTCCCAAAGAAAAATATAACGCACTTGCGTTATTTCCTAGTTTTGACATTTTGCTTATTTGGGATACATGCCAAGCAAGACATAACACGCTTGCGTTATGTCTTCATTAATGTTAATGTATGTATATATCCTTGTATGTATGTATTCCTATATGTATTAGTGCATGTATATTGTATGGATGTAGGATTTTAATTACATATGTATTATGCTTGTATGTATTTATGTATGT
>VDFB02273067.1:156283-219857 GCA_007258455.2 Sequoia sempervirens | reverse complement strand
AGGATTAGCATGTGAATAAGTCCCCTAGTAAGAATTAACTAGGTACAAGAATTTTATTCATACCAATAAATACTACATAAAAATTACCCTCTTCATTAAAAGAAATATAAATTAGAATACATATTCTAGTTATATTTTTGGTAGATGAGGTAGCCACTAGGATTGATGATTATTGGTTGTAGCATATAAATAATCTAATATATTCAAAAAATCCTTTAGAGATTGAATCTATTAACCATACCTCATCCACAAAAATATAAACTATAATGTATGAATGCTTGGAACAACTAAGGCATAAGATCCATAGTCAAATGTCAATTTCATATTTGATTCATCCTTTTTAGTAGGAAATAGTTTGTTATGTAGAATGAATAAAGGTCTATAAAATAGTGCTTAGGCATCCATACATCCAACACATAGTCATATGTATATGCACAATATCAATCCTTCTGATATATTTCTTATAGTGGGAAACAAGATATATGAAATTCTTAAAATTAATTCATGACAAAACCTATTACATTAAACTTAAATAATATTGTGTCATAGAACCATGTATAGTCATCAATCTACACCTCACTTCCATCTAGAGAGAAATTTTTTATATGAAAGATATATTAATTTCTGGAAACCATGTTTATACAAAACTACTCTACAACTATATATAGATTTGTCAAAAAGGATCAAATTCCATAATAAACCAAATGGTTAAACTAAGAAACAATTAAAAATCCAGGGTTCAAACCTACTTCCAAGATTTAATGATAAATTGGGACTATTGCTTCCCAAGGAGGGATGATTGATTTAGTAGGATTTACCAAACAAGATTCCTACAATGATATTGATTCCATTATCATGGCTTGTAATAAATGGGAGAATAATTTTATATTTTATGGTGTAGTGTAGGAAAAGAAATTATACCTTTACAATTTCACACTATGGGTCCCCTAGTTTATTGGACTTAATTAAGCTTCTAATTTTCCAAATTATTCATTCCAAAACTTTATTCTTACAATTTTCTGAAAGGGATACCAACATTAAATAAATGCATTTAATAATTAAAATACCATGGATTATGTGTCCTAGAAATATAGGCTAGGACCCATTTTCCATGGGTGAATGGGCCCCATTTATGAGCTCAAACCCAAACTAAAATATGTTTTTGGTGACATCTTAATGATAAAAATTAAAATTGTAAGTGTCAGCTTTTGGAATCTATTTTTTGGGAAATTAGATAAGCATCTATAAATACATAAGCTTTTTATCATTTGAAATCTAAGTGACTTTATGAGAGCAATACTATTGAGAAAATATTATTGTCAAGAGAATTTAAGAGTAGCATTATCATTCATTTGTAATAGAAATCCAAGATCCTAACATCATGTTAAAGTTTATGTGTGTTCATGTTATCTTGTGAAGGCTAACAAGTGTTGTAGGTATTCATGCATTCAAACATTCAAGAATTCAAACAAAATAAAGAAAGAAAGATCTAATTCCTTTGAAGAGTATATATTACTTTAGTCCTTCAAGGAAGCCATTGAAGGGTGGTGAGTTGTATCAAAGTGTTCATTCATCATTTCCTTCCTTTCCATTCAAGGATTTTATCATTCACATTGTCATTATGAAGGTGGGAACACTATTCATGGGGTTTGACTAAGGAAAACCCCTATATGACACAAATAGTTTATATGACACAAATAGTTTCCCTCTTTGTGTTTGTGTAGGTTACAAGTTGAAGAAATATTGAAGAGATCTCGAAGAGCAATTTTTTTGTTACATTTTTTGTCATCATTCTTGTCAAGACATGGAACTAAGTTGCAGAATTCATTTTTGACATTCTAACAAACTTGTAGGTGGAAAACAACATCTCAGATCTAACATCAAAGGATTGCAAAAAGTATTTTTGGAAGCCCTATCAAGGGCCCATTTTCCCAAGGGAGAATCAATCCCTCTGCACATACTAGAATAAACTTTTGGTGAAACGTACATGCCCTCTGATATCTCCCAGATCTATATGCAAAGTGATTTTACAATCTTTGTATCTTCAAGAATCTACATTTTACATATTAGGTCATATAGTTCATTTATCTTCATTCTTTCAAATCATTCCTAATCATTCTAAGACCTTAAATAATCACCAACCTAGATCTGATTGACTCGCTATTAAGGTTGAAAATTAATCTCTTGGCTTTGTGGTTGGTATTCTAAATGAAATTTGGGAAAAGGACACTTAAATCCTCAGTTCTTTGTATTGAGGACCTAGGACCCCCTTTTTCCTACCATTTCATTTTGGTGAACCCAAGATTTGACTTCACAGATTTCTAATTTGGTAGTCTTTTAAACCCTAGATCTAGGTTTTGTATCATTGTGTTTTGCATTCTTCATTTAGGGTTACATCTTTCATGTTTGCATCATTAAAAACTCATGAAAATCCAAAAATATTACATACATTTTTTATCATAGTTTGCATTGGTTTGGTTTTTAGTCAACTAAACCAGAATTTCCTTCATAATTAAACTCAAAATTGTCACTCTTTTTATATATTGTCATACATTTGCACTTGCATTTCATTAGAAAATTCTAGAAAAATTAGTCACTATAGAATCACTTTACAACCAAGAATAATAATCATAAATAGTAACTAAGACACTTAGTTTTTATTTTTTTTAGAACCTTGTACAAGGACTCATCCATCTCTGGGTGACCCTATCCTTGTTTATGTGTTATTGCAAACTTTTGCACACATTTCTATTTATTTTCTCAATTTCCTTGTATTTGTAGATCTCTATTATAGTTTTGAAAATTGCATATTCCAAAGCATTTTATACTTAGTTCAGTGGGTCAAATAAATTGCATTATTTAGAATCAAAATTTGCATTCAAAAGTCATAATTTTTAGGTCTTTGCATTTGAAATCAATCAATTATCATATTTCAGATCTATAAATTACATCAAAATTTGTTCACACATCTTTAACATTCTTGCATGCTTGCATTTCAAATCAAATTGGAATACATTAAGCAAATTATGGAAATTCATTTATTGTTTCAAATTTTTGCAAGTAGATTCAAGATATTTAAGTAGTCTAGTTCATAACCACACTTTGATTCCCTAGAATCGGATGCTACCACAATAGTGTGTCTCACTTTTAGGACATCCTGATTTTTTCACAAAATCACTTATTTTTAGAAAAAAACTAATGATTTAAGCCTTGAGAGGTTCCATATAAATGGTTTTAATTGAAGAGGGTTAAAGATTTTGTGATTTCTGGATTTTTGATTGTGATCTAAGACCCCCTTAGATCAAACCTCCTTGGATATAACCCCTCTAGTTTTAAATCATACCCACAATGGAGTCTTCTTTGCACCTATCAAAATTCTCACCAAAAAACAAAACACTTTTTATTTACATTTTGAGGGATTAAATAAAGTCATTTAGAAATTTTATTTTTCAAGATCGTAGCCCATGAAACAATCTTTCCAACAAGTACATCTTTTTATATGGTTTCATTTTATCATGTATTTAATTTTCACCTTTTACTAAACATAAGTTTTTCAAAGAACATCAAGTTCTTTCTACAAAGGTGGAAAAATAGAAAATCATTATATAAAGAAATTCAAAAATTACATTTTCCTTAGGTATTGATGTCCTTGTTATATTTGAGGATAACATTAAAAAAAAACCTTTTCCTTAGGATTTTGATATATACACAAGTTATATTTGACAACATACACCAATGTACAAATTATAGTTTTTTATTAATGATAAATACGATTCGAAGGGAACCTAAAACCCTATAAAAAAATATTAGGGGTATCAAGGATAAAGCATTAGGCTTCCCACCCAAAACACTAAAACAAGTTGATTACAAAGACATCAACAGCCCGTCAACAAGAAACAAACAACACAAAACAACAAAACAAACAAAAAAGAACAAAACAAGCTACCATTAGAGAAGTTCCCTTATCATTTTAGCCACTTCCAAGCCCTTAGAAACAATTCTATCATGCATTTCCATGACCTCCTCCATGTTCTACCTAGGCACCGATTTACACTTCATGGTTTTGCTCTGAGTGTAGACACTTGGCCTCGTGCCCAGATCCATAGTCTGCATCTCATTATCAACATTCTCCTCCATTTCCTTGTTCTCTAGCTCACTAAAAAGAGATCTACCCATCCATTCCATAATTTCTCTTTGAGGAACACAAGCCGTTCCGCTGAGGATTCCAATTTCTCCTTTTTGAGATTGATAATCAAGTCCATTTCCTTACACACCTGCCTATATTTATTTTCCAACAAAGATAGCCTCAGACCATAGTCTCTTTTCACATTTTCCATCTCATCCACCAAGAGGCAAACACTAGAATAAATAGAATTAGCCAAACTGAAAATAGAATCATTTTCCTTCAGACTACAAAGTGTGGAAACATCACACTAGGCAATAGTATCATGTTTGTTATGGAGGTCCTGAACCAGATGAACCAACCACATAAGAAAATTGAAAGAAATATCAGCCCCTTCCTTTACCAAGCTTGAGGATTGTGAGTAATCCATGGCACCCAAAAATAAACCTCTCCCCTAATGGGAGCTCACAGGGGGATCATCATCTTAAAAATCATCAGGGAGATTAACTTTAGAATTACCCTTATCTTTAGAAGTCGATGCATGAATAGATTCATCCACATCAACCACACTATTCTTGTTAGAAACAAAGATCAGACATGCAAACCAAAAGCCTTCCACAAAAGAGAAAAATAGAAAAAGCAAGAGCTTTGCATGAAGATGTGCAAAATATTATTATTCAGGAATACATAATTACATGAGATGATTTTCTTTATAAAAGAAAAGTATGCATAACCCTAATCTTATCTTGAGCAACAAGATAGCTCAACAAGATAAGGATGATAATAATTAACCTAGGAATTAAAATATTACCAAAGTAAAGTTATGTAAGTGTAATTAAATATTAATTACACTAACACCTCCCCATAAGTGCAACTTAGGGAGACTAAAAAATCATGCACCTAAAACTAAGATGAATGAAAGTATGAATAGGTCCTGGCAATAAGGCCTAATTAGGTACCCATGTACAAATGCAATAATGAGGTAGAGAAGGAAAACCCAATGAGACAAAACCCCCCTACAATGAGATGACTGTTGCAAAGAAGCACTCGAAGAACACTGTGGAGTAACACTGAAACCGCAATCTGACAAGAAAGGAAAGATACTTATGTCTACAAGAAACCAAAGTAGAATCGTAATAATGCGATAGTAGACCTGATGGGCACATGGAACACTGGAAAACTCACAAACTGGAAGAACCCTGGAATCTGTGAAGCAACAGTAGATGGTATGATGACAGAATCTAGAAACCATGTATCTCGATGTCGATGCCAAACTAAGACTAAAACTCTTTCATGGGAACAAGTGCCATAAATACTCTAGAACATTAACCATAAAAACACGGCCCTCAAACTGAGAAGGATCTGAACCAATGCGAATCAATAACCATAAAATCTCAATCTAAAGTGTGAACCAATATGAATCTGATATGTTTCAAGCAAGAGAAAAATGAGGCCAAAAGAAACTAAGAAACCAGATATAACCCATGCAAGTTTATCATCAATAACAAGATGGAGATTAAATTGCCTACACACTCTAATCAGATTATTATGCAAGAAACCCCCCTAATGGAACTTTAGCTCAGTTCATTTATTACAATAACCCAATGATTGTAAAAGGTGAGAATGAAAACATTCATAAAAAGAAAATAAAAATTGACATCAGATTTGTGTAGAGGACTGAACAAGCTTTCCAACGCCGCAAGAATGAAAAAAATGGATAAACGAGTCAAAAGATATGTCTCCCAGAGTGAAAACAGTAACATGAACATTCTGAGGCTGAAAAAGGCATCAAAAATGAAAAACCAAAAAATAATACCTACACCATTGCATAGAGCATTGAACTAGCTTTCTGATGATATCTTGTTTGCAAAAAAATGACGTTGTATGCCCAAGTTATGCTCGTTTCCATGAAACTGCTCCAAAAATGTCCAATATGCCCTTTTGCAGCCCTCAAGTGCTAAAAATTTAAAGCCCTTAGTCACCTAGGCAAACTAGGGGGCTAGCAGTCTAGACCTACAGTAGAGCCCTTAGTCACTAATGTGACTGGGGCAGGGGCTTAAAACCCGATGGGGGCTGAATCTCAGCTCCTGGTCACTAAAGGACTGTGGGTTGGCAGGAATAAGCCCATGAGGGCTGAGCAGTGGGTGAGTGGCGTTGGAGAGGGCGGTGGTGGAGGTTGGGTTTTTTGGTTTGCATGTTTGATCTTGGTTTATAACATGCTTTGATACAATGTTAGAAACCAAGATCAGACATGTAAACCAAAATCCTTCCACAAAAGAGAATAATAGAAAAAGCAAGAGCTTTGCATGAAGATGTACAAAATATTATTATTCAAGAATACATAATTACATGAGATGATTTTCTTTATAAAAGCAAAGTATGCATAACCCTAATCTTATCTTGAGAAACAAGATAGCTCAACAAGATAAGGATGAGAATAATTAACCTAGGAATTAAAATATTACCTAAGTAAAGTTATGCAAGTGTAATTAAATATTAATTACACTAACAATTCTATTTCCAAATTATAGTTACAATGAATTCAAAAATTAAATAAAAAATAATGTACCAAAAATTATGAAAAATATCCTTTCCCAAAATATTGATGTTAAGATTCATTTGTATTTCAAAAATTAGAATTTTATCCTTTCTAGAAAAAAAGTTATGTTTGATGACATAAACATTACTTTTTGAAAATGTTGTTTACTATTTAAAACTAGCTATTAAAGAAGATGTTGAAAGATTTATGATTTATTTCAAAAAAATTAAAAAATATATATTTAGAATCTACACACAAATTACAACAAATCACTAGTTCGCATCATCTTCAAGTTCTTAACAATTTATCTGCTATAGGTCTTAGAAGAAGAATATTCAGTTAAAAATTTTGATATAAATGTCCATCTTGGCCAAAAAGTAAGAAACAGTATTATGATTTCACCCAACCCCTAAGCATGACTCATTCACCCCTATGCAACCTGTCCTACTTGTCTTGGCTAAACAAACTTTTTATGAAACCTTTGTTATTGTGTTTACTTTTTTCTCCTACTTCTTGTTTGCTATCTTTATTTAGTATATTAGTATTCACCTTGGGTGCACTTTTGGTGTGGTGAAAATTGCATGAGTTTCACAACCTAGTATCCTATTGCCAATAGTCTAGTGAGACATAGTTTGAGACTCATGGCATCCCACATTGGTACATCCATTCTAGATCTTGGGTTTTTTAATGCTTTCACACAAAGTGTTGACAATACTCAACCCATGTTGGACTCCATACCTAGTGCCACATTTCCCATGACCACATTTCCATCAAATATTGTCACCAATGTTGAAACCATGGTTTCCCATGTTCCTCAAGAGAAACTAAAACAATTCGAAAAATCCTTAAAAAAACTTCAAACTATGTGAGTACACAATATATTACAAGTATTGCAATTCTTGTCATAGATAATATGAGGAAAATTCTTGATAATTACCAAGGATTAGAGGTTGTGCATAGCATAGCCCATATTATTGATGATATGGTTTCCCATGTTCCTCAAGAGAAACTAAAACAATTGAACAAATCGTTAAAAAAAAAAAATCAAGACTATGCGAGTATGCAATATATTGAAAGTGCTACAATTCCTATCATAGATAACATGTGAAAATTTCTTGATAATGACCAAGGATTAGAGGTTGTGTAGCCTATCCCATATTATTGATTATCATTTTCCAACAATGGCTAGTTGTGCTCAAGCTTTGGGATATACTTAAAGCCAAGGAGGAAATTAAATTCATCCCCCTACAACTATGACCTCTATTCCTACATATACAAATCCAATTGTTACCATAGTGATGCAACCAAACAACAATATAGCTCCAACCTTGGGTATGTCCATTAGGAATCCATTTAGTTTTGTTAACTCAAAAATCATATCTCCAAATCCATCACCTCTCACAAACTTGCAATATAATTTTCCACCTAGCACATATACACCTCCACCATATTCACCCCCATCCCAAAACATAACCAATGATTCTTGCATAAACCAACTTTTACAAAATGGCACATCCCTTCAACATAAAATAGTAACACTGAACCAAAACCAAAATGGATAACCTTCACAATATGTCAAAAGAAACCCATTTCCATTGGAGATATTGAAAACACAAGTGACGCAAGGTATAGAGGTACCCCTCTTTGAGAAATACAGTGGTAAAGGAGACCATAGTAATCATTTATCAGCTTTGTAGAAGCTAGTGAGGAGAAGAATGATGTGATGAATGTTGATAAGATAGAAGACATGACTGATGATAATAAGAGTAATAATGAGGATGATCTTTTGTAAGGCATGATCAGTCTCATTGGCATTAAACCTCGAAAGGGAAAAACTAATTTGTTACCTAACATTGCTTTCACTAATGATGATGCACTTAGACACTTTCCTTATGGTCTTCTCTACATTGTTGGTTGTATCAATAACATGCATGCACAAGGATTACTTATTGATCCTGCATGTGTAGAGAATGTGATCACCAATAAATTCTTATTTGTGTAAGAGATTTATCAAGATTAAGACACAATAGTTTTTCTTGACCTATGATACTTTGACCACTCTTCCATTAAAATTTGGACCTAAGCAATTATATTTTTCATTCTCCATCATCCAAACATCCAATCATTTTCATGTGAAGTTGGGCTACTCATGGTTATGCTCTATGAATGAAATTTTGTCAGTCATTCACAAGTGTATAAAGTTTCCCATTGGGAATCAGGAATTTACCATGCACCATAGTGGATTTAATCCTTTTTCTTCCCATGGAATTTTTTCATTGGATTTATTTTTGCCTAGACGTATGTAACATATAAAGCCTCATCAAGATTTCTTTTTCAAATCATTTGAAAAGTTCAAGGAAAGGCACATAAGAGAATCCCCTCTTAGCAATATTCTTGGGTACATAGTTGTTCCTTCTCCCAACCTACCATTGATGAACCTATGATTGATCCAAAAACCCTTCCAAATAACCAAGGTAAATTCACCATAGTTCCTCCACCCACCTCATATAAAAAACTAAGAGACAATAAGATGATCCCTTTTATTCCTCAAAATATAAACAAGTCTATGAACCTAAAAAGACAATGACTTCCCAACCCTCAGTGGTTCCTTCAGTTCCTCCCTTTAGGGAGGAAAAGAAACAAATGGTTGATAATCCCATTCCTAAACCATCACAACTTTAGAACTATGCTAAAATCAATCATAATGCTAAAGAGTGTAGGCATAGACGTCATGCTATCACTCGCTAATTGAAATAAAAGATTAAACCAACACCACCCTCACTTATGGAAACAAATCAAGAAGAAATCTAGCTTCCACCATAAGAAGAAGTGAAACAAGAGGATTCAAGTGCAAAATTCATAAAACCTCCTATTGCTATCAATTTGGATGATGATGATGAGATTGCTAAGATTGATGAAGAAGTACATAATGAGTTGAATTTGTTATTTTCCACTTATATAAATTTAGATGGGGGCAACTGTGATGATCATCCAAATGAGAGTGACACACCATGTGTTGAACCCAATGATGCTCCTATATACACTCAAATTTGGTCTAGAGGAATTAATTAAATACAAGTCATTTAATTAATCAATCTTTAATTCTTCTATTTATAAATAAAGGGTATGTGCAGGATCATGATGGGCCAAAAAGTGGTGATATGATGGGTATGTGTAGGGTATGTGGCTGACGACTTTTTTTTACCCAAAATTGATGAAATGAAAATGGTTTTTAAAAGAGATTCTTAGATTTCCACCAATATAAATTATGCTTTACTTTCAATTTAATAAATTATTATTATTCATTTTCTATTTGAATTATGTCTAAAGTCCTAATTGATAGGCTGATTGATAAACATCTACAGCTTTCAAATGGTATCACATTTTTTGAATCTGAAACATGCATCACATTCTATGCTTTGCATACTATAAGATTTTTTTTTAAAAAAAATTCATGAATTTTTGACCAAGTTAAAGTGGTCAGACATACGATTTTTAATATTTTTTAAAAGTTGCAATAAAAAATTCATAATTAATTATTTACTTGCAAAAAAATTACAAAAAAATATGATCACATTGGGACATGAGTCCTACTTATATCTAAAATAATATAAAAAAATATTATCATTTTATTGTGGTTAGGGTGGTCAGACAGACACCTTATTTTTTCCTTTAAATTTAAGCACTACTACATTGAAATTTCAAATTTTCACCAAATAGATTTTTTTTTTTTAAATAAACCTAGTAATTTAGAAACTACATTCAATTTTCTATAGATTCTATTCTTACATATTTTTGAAATAATATAGATAACTTATTCAAACTTTTACGTCAAGTTGCCTAACTCTAATTTTTTTGAATTTTTTGCCACTTAAGGGCCTGTTTTTTCCATGATGATCTTGCACATACCCTAAATTGAAAAATGTATTTATATACATCATTTTCTGTAATTTCTTCTTATTCTAAATATTTTTCTTCATGTCTTCATTAAATGAACAAATTTAATTAGTTTTTTTATTTAATTAATCTCCTCTCATTAAATTTGAATTCTAAATTTGAATTTAAGCACATTTCTACTAATTTCTTCTCACCTTCCACCTCATCATGTGTCTCATGAAATTAAATATTTCTAATATTTAATTTGGCATCTATCCTCAACAAATTCTAACAGATTTTGAGACACTTGGCCTTCATCTCCATTTGATTCCTCTTCACACTTGGAAATTTGTTCTTCTAAAGGGAACACACTCCCCTTTTCTCTCTAACCTCTTCACCTTCAACCGTCCATTCTCTAGATCAAATCCAGACTGTTGAATCCTACCACATAGGCTGGTGCCTTGGAAAATCTATAAATAGACTCTCATTTACAACAAAGCATATAGAGAGTTAAGCATAATTACACTCTGCAGAATTTTAGTTAGCATTGTCATTTTAGCATTTTAGCATTTTGGCATTTTAGAATCAAGTAGATTAATCATGGCATTACCATAATTAGCTACATCTTAATTATAGTAGTTTAGTCATATCATTTCAATTAGCAACATCATAGCAACATCATTATCTTAGCATAATCATATCCAACTAGTTTGGAAATCATGTAGTGTAGGAGATATCTCTTGCATTTCTAGCATCTCTCATTCTTCAGGATGTCATTTGGAAAGTCATGTGCACAAAAAATCTAAGAGTAAAATGACTTAAAGAATCCTTGGAGATAGAGGAAAATGAGATGCCATTGGGTAATTTTTTGTTTCAATTTGATTATTGTTTAGATTCCTTGATATAATGTTTCATTGGTGTGTTGTATTATTTGCTTATGCACTCACATTTTACATACACACATAAATTGGCACCCATCATGGGGCCTAGCCGCATTTTTAACATTTTTTGAGTTTTCATGAACAGGTATGTTTGTGAATTTTGATGTAGTGCACCCGAAGCCTCTTTCAGTGCATATACCTATTCTTTTGTCGCATCCAAGCCCTATTCCAATGCATCTACCTATTCTTTTGGTTCATCAAAGCTCTATTCTAGCGCATATACCTACTCTTCTAGAGCATATATAGGACTTTGGTTTCCTTTTCTACTTTCCAAAATAGAGCATTTAGAGTGTTTTTTAGTGCATCTACTAAATATTTTAGCACATATGCTCTTTGTTTTGGAGCATATACCTTTATTTGCTAAAATTTAAAATTCTATGGACTGATGTATATCTTTCTATTTTGTAGGTGATTTATTAGGCATCTAGTTTAATTGCAAGTTTAATGAACACCGTCTAATGTATATGTATATCTTTCTATTTTTCAGGTGATTTATACATTGTTAAAGACATTATCTAAGACTACTAACAATGTTTGCAGGGGCTAGAGTTAGTTTCCTTTGATAAAATTAGACATCTAGTTTAATTGCAATATTAATCAACACCATGTATGTTTTGTTTGTAAAGTGATAGGCCTATGCTCTCCCCTTTACTAGGTGACCAAAATTTTGGAATCACTCTTTCATTTTATTGCAATAGCACCTTTAGAAGGCCTGCCATAGTGGAAAAAAGTACTTACCCTATGGGAACAACCTAAGTGGGAACAACTAAAGCCAACCATTCCAACCCACACTAATCAAATGTGATTGTGATGAAAGTCACATTCAACGATAGTTTGCATTGATAGTCACCCCTAAAGCATTTGTTCTAAAGGTTGGGAAGCCTCTTGAGAGAGTTTATCATTTTCTACACTAAACAAAAACCCTTACTAAGAACTTTAAGTGTAGTAGCTAGTCGAGTCAGTTCTAGAACATTATAATATTCATAGTGCAAGGGGAGGGAAGAATATACCCCCAAGATACTCACCATATAACTACCAGGGATTTCTAGCCAAAAGTGAAGGAATTGAGTTTTGGTTAAGACCTGAAAAAGGAAAAAACACGGGTGCCCTCTAGGGGGTGACATGACTGTGTGAGCTATCGTAGTTCTAAGATGTGGCTTGTGATGTTATTAATGACCCTTGAAATTAGAAAAGTTTGATTGATATGTTTGCTATTGTTCAATACCAGTGGAAATAAAAGGGATCGAACTAGATCCTAGAACATACACTTCATGTTTAGATCATAGGATGAAATAACTATTTTACAACTTTCTTCTATGTTTCAAATCATTTGTTTAGAAGATCAACCATTCAAAAAACACTCAATTTAGTAATTCAAAAATAAGAAAACTAAGAAAACTTTCAAAATGGTGACCATTTCTAGTTTAGCACATAAATTTCTTATTCCAGCACATTGAGTTCATAGTTTGGCTTATATAGTCTCTATTCTGGTGCATTCAACTCATATTACTCACATATAGACCATATTCTGGAATATTTTCCTCATCTTTCAGTGCATCAACCTTCTTTTTTAGCACATTTAAGTGATAGTCTAGCACATACGAGCCCTATTTTGGTGCATTTACCCCATCTTTTAGTGCATATACTCCCTATTCTAGCGCATTCATTTGAATCTCAAATAGAGAGCTAAATTAAATGTTTGTCAAACAACTTAAACTAGATTTAGGGATTCTTTCCATAGCAGATCATTTCTCATTACAACATTAGCTTAAACTTGAAGAAACTGGCCTTTGCAAGTGAAATTCCTTTAACTAAACTTAGATCAAACAACTTAAAGTGCTAAATCATCAATCTTATCTTGGATTGTTAGCTGAGTTTCATTATTAGGATCTATCATCCTTCATCACAAAACAAATGCTTTACATCAAATTTAACCTTAGTCTCATCAATAGAATCCATCATTCTATTTCATTTAGGTATTTCATTGGCATTCCCAAAACAAAGATCAAAGTATAGTAAAACTCTAACACTTGCATACCCATTTTAACCAAAGCTCAAAAACAAAAACTCAGATAAAAAGAAGCAGAAACCCAAACCATCATGGCAGAAGGAGAATAAAATCTCTTTCATAGATTTCACCAACCTGAAACAGATGAGATAACTAATGAGGATATTCAACAAGCTCAACAAGTCCCTAAATTCCACAAATTCATGGAGAATATTATTTTAGAAAAAGATGGAGAGAAATATTTTCTAATGCTGGCTAACCAAGGTGTAAAACTTCCCAATGATTTTGATATCAACCAATTGAAATTATCTCCTAAGAAAAAAAAAGTTGATTCATGAAACACAGATCCAATGAATGCTTTAACTCAACAAATGCAAAATCTTCAACAACAAATCCAAGACATGCAAAGAGGAACAACCAAAAGATATTTGTTGCAAGACATCTGCCCTTATCCTTTTGACCCAAGTTTAAACATGATACCATTTCCACCAAATTGTGATCTTCCAAAATATGACAAGTACAATGGAAAAACTGATCCTCAAGATCATGTAAGAGAATTTTTCACCATGAGTTTAGAATTTGCACATGAAGAAACGTATCTTATGAGATTATTTCGAAGAAGTTTGGGTGGTCAATACATGGAATGGTTTTCAAAACTCCCACCAGGTATTAGATCATTTGAAGAGCTGGTAAATAAATTCATCTCCAAATATTCATACAACATTCAACATGAAATAACCATGAAGGATCTTTGTAACACAAAATAGAAAAATGGTGAATTAGTTCTTACATTCTTACAAAGATGGAGATGATTGTTTGCTAGATATGCTTGTCCTATACCTGAGAAAGAAAATATGGATATCTTCATTGATAACCTTAACATTGAGATGAGTTATAGACTTCAATTGCAATGTCCACCCAGCTTTGACAAGATGAATAAAAAATGGACTTAAGATTGAGGAAGCCTTGGTTAAGAGAGGAGTATTAAAAATCTATAATGAAGGACCAAATTCATCAAACTCTTCCAACCATTATAACATCAATGAGAAATCAAAATTTTGGACAAGAAATAAGAATGATGGTGCAGATGAAACACATAATGCAAAACTAGTCTTCAATTTATCAGGTATTACACCCAAAAACAATCAAAACAACATTGAATCTAAATCAGCTACACCACCACAATGAAGAAATTTTACACCTTTGGGACAGTCACTCGAATCAACATTAAAAGAGATTCTTGTAGCCAAACTCATAATACTACCAAAGGCACGATATTTTGAACCAAGAGTCAAACCATCATGGTGGAATGATGCATATTACTATGAGTTTCATAGAAAAAAAGGTCACAAAAAAAATGATTGTATGTAATTAAAACATATGGTGCAATACTTGATAGATAGACATGAAATATCAATAGAAGGACCTCAAACAAATGCTAATCATGGAGCATATAAAAACCATCTACCTAACTATGAATTTAAGGAGAATCTTCTTCAACAAACAAAGCAAAAAATGTGAACTATGTCTATGATTCTATGATCCTTCACATTTCTGTAGTTGATCATTGTTAGAATTGTGAAACAAGCACAAAACCATGAGCCACAGGATCAAACAACAAACTAATACACCTTCCATGCAAGAGATCTGCAAATAAGAATTGTTATATGCATCAACAAGGAAAAGTTATAGAAGAAGCTTTCAAGAAGATATGAAAGCTATGATATTTCCCATGAATAATATCTGAGTGATATTTACAATAAGGGTTGAATGCTTATAAGAGCAAAGCCCTAAATGAGAGAGGATCAGATCATGACAAGTGTCAACATCACATGAGATGTGACATAATGATCTAATATTAACTCAACTAATAAAGAATTCCTATGTTTAGCTAAAGTGTGAGAATAAATTAGACTAATAATCAATTAAATATTAATTAATTATTAGCTAATGTGTGATAACTCTAAAACCCCCCCTTAAGATGAACTTAGGGAGTAGCTAAAAACCCTAAAAAGAATGCAAGATGGGTCCCAAAAAAAAAGGCCAAGTAAGGTACCCATGTACAAACAAAAGATCTCTATAATGTGGAGAAATAGAGAAAACTGCATGGGAAAAACACCACACCAAGAAGAGATGAAAGCCAAGTGAAGGATTGAAGAAGCCTCCAAACAAGGCAAGGTTGTCCCAAAAGATAAGAACAAAGGAACATCTAGAAGCATGAAGAAGCTACAAACACTATCGAAGGACTATTGAAATGCTCAAAGAAGAACCTCCGTTGTGATCAAGATCAAGAAGACAAGAATCCGCATCAGTTCCCTCAATGACACTACTTGAATCAGATGGAAAAACATGAAAAAACATCTAGAACTCGAAGATAAAAATGGAAAAAGTACCAATAGTCTAAAGAATTGATCAAGTGAAAATGAAAGGTTGCCTCCAAAAATAGGAATGCAAGAGTTTCCATATGGTAAGTGCTCCATCTCACTGAAATGCATGGGTAACTAGCTACTGCATCCACCTAGTACATAGGAACAAATACTATATACGTAGCTCACTCCAATGAAACCAAGGAAGCAGTAGCACCAACAATAGAAACCTCCCCATAATGTTGAAAAGGGAGAGGCATGATAGTGGCACTAAAATTGAATGCTAGAATGTAGTGTATGAAGAGGAACCAAGAACATCTGAAGGTGCAAACATGAAAGTACAAACAGATAGAAAGGATGTGAAAAAAAATGTCACATACTCATGAGAAAGGTATGAAGGCAAACAAAGGAAAACATCAACCCCCATGTAACTTTATATCATAGTGCGAGTATAATAAGGCACAAAGTGATGTGCAAGAATCCTAATACTACACATACAAAGCTAAGGCACTTTATTTCTGTGCCTTTACAAAAGCATAAATACATGTAATGTGAGCCCATAAGGTCTAAATAAGACAACAGCTGAAAAGAAGGATTTCTGAAAGAAAAGAAAAAATTGGAAACCACCTACACCACTATGAAGAGCTCAAAAATAGCTTTCCGATGATATCTCGTTTTCCCATTTCCGACATCATATGCAAAAGTTATGCTGAAAATACTGAAGGAAAACCCAAAAAAGAAGATCTGAATTTAATTGGAAATAATAGAAACCTAAGAAAAAATATCCAAAAAATACCTACACCACTAGAAATTACTCTGAATCCTCTTTCCGACGATATCTCGTTTGCCCGATTTTGACACCATGGGAAAAAGTTACAACCTCTGGAAGAAAGCAATTCCAAAGGGGAAAAATCTAGTCACTGCATTAAATTTGATGGCCAAATGTTCGTCACAACAAAACTACGAGCTTAAATTTGATGGCCAAATGGCCATTGACACATTAGCACAACTTGACTTATTGAAAAAAAAAGAAATTAAAAAAAACATAAAAAAAATTACAATGTAAATTTTTTTTGTAATATATATATATTTTTTTATATTATTATTTGTGGGGGGCATGTGGGCCACCACACCACTTCCCATGGTATGTAGGTACCAGTGCATAGGTCTATATAGGTATGTACCTGTGCACGTACCTAGGTACCTGTTGATTTTTTTTTAAAACCCAAAAAAGCTTTGCTAAAGCTTAAAAAAAATTAAAAGCTTTTAAAAACAAAACAAAAAATACACTTTTAAAAATTTGCGAAATGTTTTTTTTTAGGAAAAAAACAATATATATTTTTTTCAATGAAATTTACCTTGAGATGCATGCAGGAGGTCGTACGATCCCTACGAGGTAATTTTTTTGCTTTGCAGTGACCTACTCCAAAATTGACAAATTATATATGGAAATAGGGGTTTTTGGGCCTTCTAAGCACAATAGTGAGGTTCATTTGGGCTCAAAATGCTCCAAAAAATAGGTACCCCTAGATCAGGCAAAAAAACCCTTTCTTCAAACCCTCACAGATTTGACAAACAAAAGTCAATTTTGACAAAACAATGGTCAATTTTGACTATTCTAGCAGCTTTGGATTCAATGGAGAGATCTGATTTGACCCTGGATGCACTAAAAAAATGTTCACCTCCAAAATTTGCAAAACAAGCAAAGGGGATTCAGATTTGAAGCTTGCAACCCTTGTTGAAGAAAAAAACCTCATAAATCGAAAAAGAGTTTCTTGAATCCATGCTCTCATACCATGTTAGAATTGTGAAACAAGCACAAAACCACGAGCCACAAGATCATACAACAAACTAATACACCTTCCACACAAGAGATCTACAAATAAGAATTGTTATATTCATCAACAAGGAAAAGTTACAGAAGAAGCTTTCAAGAAGACATGAAAGTCATGATATTTCTTGTGAATAATATCCTAGTGATATTTACAATAAGGGTTGAATGCTTATAATAGCAAAGCCCTAAATGAGAAAGGATCAGATCATGACAAGTGTCAACATCACATGAGATGTGACATAATGATCTAATATTAACTCAACTAATAAAGCATTCTTGAGTTTAGCTAAAGTGTGTGAGAATAAATTAGACTAATAATAAATTAAAGATTAATTAATTATTAGCTAATGTATGATAACTCTAACAATAATCAAACCAATAACATCAAAATCAATGACGAACAAGACATTGTTGCAGTTAATAATCAAGTTAATGACATCAAAATTGAGCATAAACAAGACATTGTTGCAGCTAATAATCAATCAATGTCATCAAAATCAATGATAAACAAAACAATCTACTAGTAAATGTGACCACAAGAGTGTAGTCCAAGTTTATATTGAAAGGAAGTACATCTAAAGCACTTGTTGCCCCTTCAAATCAATACAATATCATAGACCAATTGCAAAAGATTCCCACATAGATATCCATACTGGAACTTCTCAAAATTTCACTAGCCCATAAAGATATTCTGGAAAAAACTCTAGTGGACACCATAGTACCAACTAATTTGGAAGTTTGTCAATTCCAAGCCATGGTAGGAGATTTGACTGCACCTCATTGTCTATCATTCTCAAAAAATGATGATACATCCCTCACTCATCCACACAATGCACCACTCCATATTGAGGTTATAATCCATAAACATCAGGTCAAACGTGTTTAATAGATAGAGGATCTAGTCTAAATATTTGTACTTTAAAGCTTATTCATGCACTAGGATTTTCAGAAAATGCCATAGATTCCAGAAGAAAGATTGCCATAAAAGCTTATGATGATAAATAAAGATCCGCTCAAGGACTTATCATATTGCTAATTCAAGTGGGACCAATTCAAAAAGATATAATCTTCCAAGTTTTAGACAAAGAGTTGACATACAACATACTCCTGGGTAGACCGTGGATCCATGAAATGCAAGTAGTGCCATCAACATACCATCAATGCTTGAAATTCCCTTACAATGGACAAGAGCACAATTTCGGCAGATTCCACTAATCCTCAATACTGCAACACTCTAAATACAGTCCAAGATGTTTTTGTACCACACAACCGAGAAGCTCCCACTTCTATTTCTTCAAGCAATGAAATCCAATTAAATTCTTTTTCAAATCATTTTGAGAAAAAGATCTAGTTGAAAGATAAAGGAATTGGTGATCCCATTTCCTCAAGTAATGAAAGCCAACTCAATTCTTTGTCAAAATAGTTTGAGAAAAAGATTCAATTAAAGGACAAAGGCATGGGTGAGTATTCTTTTGAGTAGTCCTTATGTCTCTCACAGCTACTACCTTCTCTGAAATCATATGGACAACCATCAATATCTAGTCAACAATCTTCACGACCCATCATGATCTTTGATGGTACATTTGTAAAAGCATGCACTCTATGATGAAGGGAACTCCCTTTAAAATCTAAAACTCACAAAAACAATAGATAATGGTACAAAAAAAATGCAAGAAGGAAAGAAAATATTTTCTATTATCACTGAAATGAAAATGAAATTACATCATTATATTTTCCATCACATGGGCTTTTTATTACATAAATCTACAAATATGCAAATCATTACATAAATCTACAAGTATACAAATCAGAGCCACCATCTACGCTACCCTCGCCTTCTTTCTGTAGTCCCCCCTTTACATCCTTTATTTGGAAGGTGTAACAGCCATAGAATCTTATGGAAAGTGTAACCGCCCTAGAATCTTTTGGAAAGTGTAACTTCCTCAAGAAGATATTTTGAAATTTTATTATTTTTGGTAGTACAACTTGGCAGGGTCATAACTTTTGATTCGACCATCGGATTTTCTATTATAATACCTTTTTGGAAAGCTCTTGAGAAATATTCCACCAAAAAAGTAGGACCTAAAGGCCAACTACTTTTTTTTCCACCAATTTTCAGGCCCATTCGGAGCCTCTAAGTGCCTCAAAATTGACTTTGAAGATTTTACTAGGATTTTCAAAAATTAAAATTTTAATATCTCCCAAATGACAAATGGTATTGAAGTGATTTCTTTGCCATTGGTATCAATTTACCATTCTGGAGGTTTGTGAAATATTTTATGTCCAACTGTGCATAAATGCAAACTTACAAAAATAGTAACCATGCCAAATTTAGCCCTTATTGAAAAGAAACAACATTTTTTTTGGCGATGCAAGATTGCTCTTACACCCTGGATGCTCTTGTATCAAACACCTGGGGTAATTTGAAAATTGACCCTGCCACTTCTCAGGAGTTAGAGGGAAACTAAGATGGTTAACCTCAAACTCAGATAACCATGATGAATCTTCAACAGGCCTTCCTCTCCATTTCACCAAGTACTCTGCATATTGCCTATTTCTTGTGGTTCTTCCCACACGACTATCCAAAATTTCTTCTATATCCCCCTTTTCTGAAGTAGGTGCTGGAATATTCCACCGTGCCTCCATTATTTCTTCATCAATTCCTCCCTCATGATACTTTGTTAAATCTGAGATGTTAAACACAGGCAAAATATTAATTCCATTAGTCAACTCTACCTCATATGCATTTCCGGAATTATGCTTCTTTAGGATCTTGCATGGTCCAAACTTCTTCATCTTCAACTTGTTGTATGTACCAACTAGAAACCTTTCCTTTCACAAATGAACCGTGACTTCATCTCCTACCTGGAACTCATTATACCTCCTTTTTTGATCTACCTTAGCCTTATACTGAGAGTTCATCTTATTGATATGCTTCTTCACCTTGTCATGCAAATTTTTCAGGTGCTTAGCAAAATCTTCAACCTCGGCACTACGCTTCTCTCCTTTATCCATCTTTCTTAGTTCAAAAGCATTCCTTGGACTAAGTTCCCATATACAATCTGGAATGGTGATTTTCCAATGCTCCTATTCACAAAATTGTTATAAGAAAATTATGCCTATGGTAAAATCAAATCCCATCCCTTTGGTTTATCTCCTACTAAGCATCTTAGCAAGTTACCCAAACTCCTATTGACCACCTCCATTTTTCAATCAGTTTGTGGCTGGTGTGTAGAACTGAACTTCAAATCTGTCTTGAACTTCTTCCATAATGTTCTCCAGAAATAACCAACAAATTTGGTGTCTCTGTCTACAACTATACTCTTTGGTAGACCATGTAGTCTCACCGCCTCTCTAACAAATAACTCTACGATATGAACATCACTTGTCTTATGACATGGAATGAAATGTGCCATTTTTGAAAATCTATCCACCACCACAAATATGGAATCATTCCCTCTCTGTGTCCTTGGAAATCCAAGGAAAAAATCCATACTAATGTCCTCCCATGGCCTCTCAGGTATAGGTAATGGCTGATACAATCCAATATTTTGACTTGTTCTTTTCGCCATCTGACATACTCTGCAACTTTGTACAAACTTCTTCACATTTTTTCGTAATTGTGGCCAGTAATAGTTCTCACTAACATGAGTAATGGTCTTATCTTGATCAAAATTCCCAACCAATCCTCCACTATGCTTCTCCTTGATTAGATTATCTCTCATAGAACTCTTTGGAATGCATAGTTGGCTTCCTCTAAACAACATCCCATCCTAGATTAAGAATTCCAACCATCTTGTCCTATCCAATGTAACAAGTTCCAAACAATCCTTCCAAGCTTTTGCAAAGTCTAGATCTTCTTAATACAAAGTCTTGAGTTCATTAAACCCAACAACATCTATATTCATCTTTACCAACAAAAAATTCCTTCTACTTAATGCATCTACAACTCTATTTGACCTTGCACTCCTATGCTTCAAAACAAAAGTATAACTCTGCAAAAAATCAACCCATTTTAAGTGCCTTTGATTTAACTTTCCTTGACTATTCAGATACTACAAAGCTTGGTGATTAGTATAAAAAACATTTTTTTTGGCAACAAATAGTGTCTCCATTTCTTCAAAGCCTGAACTATTGCATAAATCTCCTGATCATAGACAAAATATTTCTTCTTAGCATTATTCAAGTTCTCACTAAAATAGGCAATGGGCTTACCTTCTTGACTCAAAACAACTCCTATGGAAGTGTCAATAGCATCACAATCTACCGAAAAGACCTTATTGAAATATGGAAGTGCCAAAACAAGTTGCTCTGTAAATTTCTTCTTCAGCATATCAAAAATTTTGGCTGCTCCTGTAGTCCACTTAAATTCTTTTTTTATCTCCTCTCATTGCTTTAGTTAGAGGTGCACAAATGCTACTCAAATTCTTAATAAAATTTATATAAAAACTTGTTAGACCATGAAATGATCTTACCTCTGTAACACTCCTCGGGGTAGGCCATTGAATGATAGATCTTGCCTTCTCTCAGTCCATTTTAAGACCCTATGCTAAGACAACAAATCCCAGATAAACCAATTCTCTCTTGACAAAGCTACATTTCTTCAAATTAATCAGTAGCTTCTCCTTCGTTAGCTTCTCAAAAACCTTTCTGATATGCATAAAATGATCCTCCAATGTCTTGCTAAAAATTAAAATGTCATCCAAACAAACAATGAAAAATTTACCCAAAAACTCTATTAGTACCTCATTCATGAGTCGCATGAAAGTGCTCAGTGCATTGGTTAGCCCAAAGGGCATGACTAACCACTCATACAAGCCCTCTTTGGTCTTGAACGTTGTCCTCCATTCATCTCCTTCTCTAATCTGAATCTAGTGATAACCACTCTTTAGATCTATCGTCATGAAGTAGTCAACTCCACTCAAGCAATCCATGATGTAATCCATCCTTGGAAAGGGAAATCTATACTTGATGGTGATCTTATTAATGGCTTTGGAATATTTGCACATTTTCCATTCCCCATCCTTCTTTGGTACTAATACTATAGGTACTACACATGGACTCAAACCCTCTTTGATCAATCCCTTATGCAACAACTCTTGCACTTGTCTATTCAACTCTTCACTCTCTGTTGGAGTCATACAATGAGCTGCCTTATTTGGAAAACTGGCTCCAAGAATCAGGTCAATCTGATGACTAATCTTTCTTACTTGAGGCAAACTTTCAAGTACGTTATCAGAAATAATAGCTTGAAACTCATTTAGCAAATCTGAAACCTCTACAGGTACCTCATTAGTATCTTCTTTATCAACTCTCGAGATCAATGCAAAACACATATGTTCATGCCTTAGGCCTTCTAGGAACTTTTTTCCATCAACCAAACAAATTCTTGCATTACTGCATACCTTTTCCTCTACCTCTTTCAAGGGCTTCAACTTATGATGAACTCCATCCTTTGTCAAAGAATAGGTGTTGGCATGTCCATCATGTACCGCTCGCCAATCAAACTACCATGGTCTTCCTAACAACATATGACAAACATCCATATGCATAATATCACACAATACCTCATCATGGTAATTTCCAATCTTGAATTTTACCAGACATTCTTCATTTACCAAAGCTTTATGGTCCTTCTGCAACCAAGCAATCCAGAATGGATTTGGATTCCTTCTCTCCAACTACAACTTACTAATCATCTCTTCTGAAACAAGGTTATCAGTAATGCCTCCATCAATAATAACATTGCAAACTTTACCTTCACACTTACACCTAGTGTGAAACAAATTCTTCCTTTGAGTTGGATATTTCTCCTCATTCAACAAGAACCTTCTAGTAACAAGAGGCTCTCCTCTTTTTGCATTCTTAGAATGTGAAGACTCAGCATCTTCATCTACATGTGCAACTCGTGCATTACCCTCAAGTCTTCTTTTATCCTTTCTTGATGTTGAGGACACTCATATGCCTTATGCCCTTCTTCTCCACATTGGAAATAGATTCCATGAAATCCTCCTCTCCCTGGTCCTCATCCAGATCTTCTTCTTCCTCTTTGGTCTCCATTATTTTGTTCATGAGGATGATAAGTGTTATCTCCTTTCTTGTTCTGGTTGCTACTGGATCCTTCACCCTTCTTTTGATCTTCATTTTGACCTCTATATGACTATCCACTAGTCCTTCCACCCCAACCTCCTCCTCTTTGCTTACTTTCAAACCTTCTATTTAACTTATCTTCTACCTTCAAATCCAACTGATATGCATCTTCAATGGTAGACATTCTTACCAAAATCAACTCTTCTTGAATGCTTGGCTTCAACCCATTTATGTAACAAGAAACTTTCTCCTTGTTGGCCTCAAAATGACTTGTTCTAAATAGGACTCGGTAGAATTCTTCTGTATACTCCTTAACATATTTTCCTGCTTGTTTCAACCCTTGCATCTTCTTCAACAAATCTAACTCATAGTCCCTAGGAATGAACCGTCTTTTCAATTTTTCTACCATCCAATCACATCTTGTTATTTTCTCTTTTCCTCTTCTATTTCTTTCTAACTAGACTTCTTTCCACCATCTGCTAGCATGGCCTTTCAATTTGGCCTTTGTAAATTTGACCCTATCTAGGTCTTCTATTTCCTCATACTTGAAATACTCTTCCATGTCATTGATCCAATTGATCAAATCCTCTAGATTTAGGTTTGCAGAAAAAATAGAAACTTCTATCTATAGCCTCTTTCCAATCTTGGAAATGACCCTAATCAGTTTGAGTTCTCTAGGATCCATTACATCTTGTGGTTCCTCTTTGAATGGCTCCTCATCTTCAGCCCCCTCCTCACTTTCATCTCTTCTTCTAACATCAACTCCCTTGCGTAGCTCCTCTTGCAGTGCTTGAACTTGTCTTTGGAGGGCTCTAAAACCCTCTTCTATTACCCCAACATTTATTCCTCCATGGTTTCTTCGTGGAGGCATCTTTTCTCATAGAACCACAACCACAAGTCTCGGTGCAAACTGCCTCACATTCGGTGATCTTTTTACACACTCAAGAAAACCCGCTCTGATACCACTTGATGAAGGGCACTCCCTTTACAATCTAAAACTCACAAAAACAATAGATAATGGAACAAAAAAAATGCAAGAAGTAAAGAAAATATTTTCTATTATGATTGAAATTAAAATGAAACTACATTAATATATTTTCCATCACATGGGCTTTTTGATTACATAAATCTGCAAGTATGTAAATCATTACATAAATCTGCAAGTATGCAAATCGGAGCCACCATCTACGCTGCCTTGACCTTCTTTTTATAGTCCCCCCTTTACATCCTTTATTTGGAAAGTGTAACGGCACTAGAATCTTCTGAAAAGTGTAACCGCCTTAGGATCTTTGGGAAAGTGTAACCGCCCTAGAATCTTCTAGAAAGTGTAACTTCCTCAAGAAGATATTTTGAAATTTTATTATTTTTGGTAGTACAACTTGGTGGGGTCATAACTTTTGATTTGACCATCATATTTTCTATTATAATACCTTTTCAGAAAGCTCTCGAGAAATCTTCCACCTGAAAGTAGGGCCTAAAGGCCAACTACTTTCATTTTCCACCAATTCCCAGGCCCATTCAGAGCCTCTAAGTGCCTCAAAATTGACTTTGAAGATTTTACTAGGATTTTTAAAAATTAAAATTTTAATATCTCCCAAATGACAAGTGGTATTGAAGTGATTTCTTCACCATTGGCTTCAATTTACCATTCTAGAGGTGTGTGAAAGATTTCATGTTCAACTATGCATAAATGCAAACTTACAAAAATAGTAACCATGCCAAACTTATCCCTTATTAAAAAGAAACAACATTTTTTTTTGTGATGCAAGATTGCTCTTACACCCTGGATGCTCTTGCATCACTCTAGTTGATGAATATAAAGACAAAGAGATTATAAATTGGCTTTACAAAGATGAAGAAATATCTAAAGCATCAATTTCTAATATACAAACAGAGCAATGTGGTAAAGGATTTACAATCTTAGAAAAGATGGGATATGAAGGAAAAGGTCCTATTGGAAAAATAAAAGAAGTTATTGTGGAACCAATATAACCTATCATGACTAATGCAAAAGACAAGACCAAATTAGGATACAAAGAAGAGACAAAAGAAGAAGCTACTCAGAAGATTTGTGAGCAAATCCTCCAATTGCAAGCTAGTTTTGAAACGAACTCAAATGAATATGAATGGGATTCACTATCTGAAGAATCTTATCAAGAAAAAGAAATTGATGTGATATAGAGATATGCACCCATACATATGGAGGGACAAATTTCAGGGTCTAGACCACCTGAATTTGGATCACTACATATCGATGACTCTAGTGAGGATGATCAAACATCGAGCGAGATAGATCATTCGAAGGAGAGTAACATTATAGACCTTGAAATTTCTATCAAACACTTTGGGAATTTTTCCATCATGACACTCACGGCCTTTGATCTTGACCAATCCAATGATTCCTTACCTTTGATACATCCCAAACTCATTGACTAGGAAAAAACCGAGCTGCTTGATATCCCAATCTTTTCAGATGATAATGCCATTATCAATTTCCTTTTTTTTGAAAATCCAAAAACAAGTTCCACCAATGAATTTCATAAAAAAGCTTCAAATCAAGGGAGTTCCAAATCTCTTAGCTGCAAAATAAAGAATAGAAAAAATTGATCTAATGGGGAAAACCTTGCAATGGTAGTATTAGATGATGAAAAATTAAAAAGGAAGAGTGTATCCAATGGTGAAAACCTCTCAGAGGCACTGAAATATGGGAGATTTGACACTCTTCCTAAGCATTATCATGAAATATCTTTAGTATTGGTTGAGCCTACGCAATCCATAAACATCAACACTGTAGAAACAACAAAAACCTTACACCTAGCAGCATCAATGACATCGCAAGAAAAGCCAAGTTTCACCAAATTCTTTGAAGAGAGACAAATAAATTTTGCTTGGTCCTATGCTAACATGCCAGGAATAGATCCAGATCTAATAATGCATCATTTATCCATAGCACCTAGAGTGAAGCTAGTAAAGCATAAATTGAGAAAAATGCATCCACACATCGCCCTACTAGTGAAAGTAGAATTGAAAAAAATATTAGATGAAAGGTTCATTCAACCAATTGACTATGTAGAATGGATTTCAAACATTATACTAGTTTCCAAATAAGACAAAAACATTAGAATATGCATAGATTTTATAGATCTTAACAAGGATTGTCCAAAGGATGACTTTTCTTTTCCCAATATAGACATCATTGTGGATTTAATAGCAGCACATTCAATGCTATCACTCATGGATGGTTTTTTAGGCTATAATCAAATCAAAATTGCACTAGAAGATCAAGACAAAACAAATTTCACATGCCCGTGGGGTAAATTTTGTTGGAATGCCATGTCTTTTGGATTAAATAATGTAGGAGCCACCTATCAGCGTGTAATGACAACAATATTTCATGACATGATGCACACATTCATGGAAGACTATGTGAATGACTTGCTAGAAAAATCATTCACCAGGGAAGGACATCTCGAAATATTGGATAAAATCTTTAATCGATTAGAAAAGTTCAATGTGCATTTAAATCCAAAGAAGTGTGTATTTAAAGTATTAGCAAAACTCTTAGGATACATAGTCTCAACTAAAGGGATCAAAGTAGATCTAGCAAAAGTCAAAACAATCATGGAAATGTGACCTCCTAAGAACATTAGTCAACTAAGATCTCTACAAGAAATATTCCAATCCATCAGAAGATTCATTGCGCAACTAGCGGACAAGAGTCATCCTTTTACTCATTTGTTACATAAGAATGTTTCTTTCCTATTGGATGAAAAGTGTGAAGTGGCTTTTCATCAATTGAAACAATATCTAATTAATCCACCTATATTGGTACCACCAATAGAGGCAAATCCCCTTCTACTCTACATAACAACTACAAAGGTATCTTTGGGAGCTTTCGCTAGCATAGGAAGAGTCTACAGGAAAAGAAAGGGCCATCGACTACATCAACAGAACACTAAATGGCTATGAACTTAACTATACATTCATTGAAAAAGCTTGTTTAGTAGTGTTGTTTGCTACTCAACAATTGTGATAGTATATGTTAACACATACCATCATACTAATAGCCAAGATAGATCCATTAAAATATCTACTCAGCAAAGCCAATTTAAGAGGAAGATTAGAAAAGTGGGTGATGATATGGAGTGAATTTGACCTCCAATACGTAGATAGAAGAGTAATCAAGGGAAAAGAAATAGTAGACCAGTTAGATGAAGCACCATTACAAGATCACCATCCTATGCACATTGAATTCCCATATGTAGATGTCCTCACAATGACAGCACAATAGTGGATATTATGCTTTCATGGGTCTTACCCTCAACATGGATTGAGAGCTAGAATCCTATTTGTTACTCCTCAAGTACATACTATCCCAAAGTCTTGCAGGTTGATGTTCCCTTGCACTAATAACACGTTTGAATATGAAGCATTAATCATTGGTATCAAGGTAGCATTGGAATAGAAAATCATAGAATACAAGTTTACGAAGATTCTCAATTAGTTATAAATTAGGTTAATGATGACTACCAAACAAAAGATTAAAAGTTGATGCCATACAAGAGAATGGTAGATGACTTCAAGAAATACTTTTTTGAGATCAAGTTTAAAAAAATTCCAAGAGTAGACAACAAAGTTACAGATGCCATGGCAACCATTGCTTCTCTTCTACAAATACCAAAAAAATGAAGTCATTATGAGTTCATGATGGAACAATTGTTTAATCCTACATATGACAATCATGTATCCCAATTTGTGTACCATCTAGTTGATGTTGATTCTTCAATCTATGGGAAGATTTATACTTATCTACAAGACAATACCCTTCCACCTAATTTGAGAGATAATAACCTTCCACCTAATTTATGCCAAAACAAAAAATGCAACTTTATCCATCAAGCAACCCAACACACCCTGATAACTGACACACTTTATTGATGAGGTCTCGATGATACTCCCCTCTGATGTCTTGAATGTAACGAATTTGAAACTGCCTTACAAGAAATTCATGAAGGTATTTGTGGTACTCATTCAAATGGTCTTACTCTAGCTAAGAAACTCCTATGCTTGGGATATTATTGCTTGAACATGCAAAAAGAATATTTTCAATTTTTCAAGAAGTGCAAGAAGTGTCAAGTCCATGGAAATCTCATACATGCACCAGCGTAGGAGCTACAACCATTCACATCAACCTAGCCTTTTTTTCAATGGGGACTTGATCTTGTGGGTAAGATTCATCCATCTTCCTCTAATGGACATAAATTCATAATCACAGCTACAGAGTATTTGAAAAAATGGATTGAAGTCGTCCCATTAACCATGATCACTGATAAACAAATTTCCTCTTTCATACCGAACTGCATTGTCCGTCGATATGGAATCCCTAGCTCCATTGTCACTGAAAATGGTAGGCCCTTCAAAAACCAAAATGTACAAGAACTTTGAGAAAAATTTCATATCCAACACCGATTTTCCACACCCTATTACCCTCAAGGGAATGGCCAAGTAGAAGCCTCAAATAAGACCATTTTCAAAATCCTGAAGAAAATTGTCAACGATGTTGGACATGATTGGCATGTTCAAGTAAACCCTACTTTGTGGGCATACTGTACTAGCATCTGAACCCCTACATGAGACACACCATATGCCTTTGTGTATGGATTAGAATGCATCTTACCAATTTAGGTTGAGTTACCTTCACTCTGAGTATCATTGAAAGGAATCATTTCAGAGGAAAACTATTGAGTATATAGACTACATGAGTTGGAATTGTTAGATGAACACTGCCAGCATGTTGTTGATCATCTGAAAGCTTATCAACAAAGAATGTCAAGGAGTTATAATCATAATCTGAGACTAAGAAAATTTTAGGTTGGTGACTTAGTATTAAAAGATAATCTTTGCAATTAGCAAGAATGGGAAAAGAAGGGAAAATTTGAACCTAATTGGAAAGGTCCTTTTATCATTGTATCAGTCTATGGATCTAGAGCATATCAGTTATCTACACCTGAAGGGGACCTATTAGAAGAACCTATCAATAGTATTCATCTCAAGAATTTTTATACCTAACTCATCTAGTGCAAGGTTTAAAAAGATGAAAAATCCAAAAAAAAGTAAAAAATGATCAAAATCCAAAAAAAGAAAAAAAGTTGAAAATTTCAAAAAAGTTAAAAAGCGTAAAAATCCAAAAATAACCAAAAAATGATCAAAATCCAAAAAAAAAAGAAAAATCCAAACAAAAGCAAAAAAAGCTAGAAATACAAAAAAAGTAAAAAAACAAAAAAAATCGTTACGTTGATGAAAACTTGGCGAATAGGCATCTTGGTGACAACAAAAAAATCTTAAAATTATAAAAAGTGCAATAAAAACAAGTAGTGAAAAGCTGGCAACAAGTGCTATATGTGATAGTTTAGCTTTCCCATCTATTGTAACATGTGTTGGCCATTTTCTTTCACTATCATTATGTAATCCATCAAGGAACCTCATGTACATATTTGGGTGCCGCGGTCATGTCTCATCCTTGGCTTGGTGATCATTGTGAAAATTCACAATAAATGGTTGGTTTCTCACTGGGGAAGAATCCTGAACTCATTAGGGGCAATCTACTTTGAGCTTAATGCAACAAACAAGCAACAATCGGACAACATACCAAACACAACGATCACAAAAAAACTCAACATTGAACATCAATCACAATTTTTAGAAAACCAACCATCCAAATCAACAGCAAAATTAGTCAAATAAAATCTCACTGGATGATGTTCTTCTGAAGCATGATTTAATCACTTTAGCATGAATGTTCAACTATTGTATCTTGATTTTTGTTATCATTTCTCTGGAGCAACTCAAGGATGTCATGGACTAGAGAAGCTATAATCGAGTATGATATTTTTCTTTGTCTGTTGTCTATGAGTTAATCATTACTACTATGTAAATTTATCACAGGACATGCTCTACAAAGTATCATTGATGACATTATGGATTTGCACAAGAAAATGATTAACTCTTGTGTATTTTATGTAAGCAATACTCAAGTCATCTCAGTTCAATTATACCTAGATGCTTGTATTACCTTACAATGTCAAAAATCAATGGAAGTTGTACTTAGGTCATCATGGTTTAATTATATCATCGGTGTTTTTACTAACTTTCAACATATTAAAAGCTCAATGATGATACCAAGCACAACAAATCAGCTAACAAGATAGCAACATTGCATGTTTCGAATTGTATGGTTAAGATAGATCGCATCCATATTAGTTTTGCATGTAAATTTTAGCTTTTCCAAGGTTGGAAAATTTTAAAATGATTCTATCTCTCTCATTAAAAGATTGAGTACATTTGACATTAACAAAAACAAGATCATTCACATGTAGTTGCATAATCATTATCATATCATACATACATTAGAAAGCATTATCATCGGTCATCCATCCATGCATTAGATCATATATTTGCATTAGCAAAATACAAAAATAATGCATCATCATTTCATTATTGCATTCATTCACAATCATGGCATAATCATATAGACATTGCATAACATATAGAACAAAATCAAATGCATCCATCAAATGCATTCATCATAAGCATTCATCATAAAAAAAACATATAAACAACATATAGATCAATAATATACGTTGCATCTAATATAATCTCAAAATAATCAATCTCAAGTGTACAATGATATCAAAATGTGGAGAAATAGATCAAAAAAATGGTAGGTAATCCTAAAGTCCTCAATTGAATAAATGTATACATCAAGTCTCAATACATCATCAAGTGTCAATACATCAAATATGAATATAAGAGCTATGTGTTGCCCCCCCCCAAATATTGATGGCCTCACTATGCCTCCTACTGCACACCACCAAATGGACCTGCACCTAGATCTCTACTTGAGGGATCTCTAAGAGGTGGCCCAGTTACACCCCTACTCATCATCTATGACTAACTCCAACCTAACATGGAACTAACAAACTATGCATAACTAGGGGCATGCTGCTTTGTAGGAACCACTTGATAATACTGTAATTTTTAATACTCTGCCTCTCGAGCAAAATGGCGAACCTCTTTGAGCATATCTATTGCAATAGTAGCCTTGGATACTCTCTGAAATCTCTTGACTAGAGCCACCTCCTACTCACATCTCTACCTCATGGCATCTCTCTCTATCGTCAGTGTAGCAATCTACACCTATGCTTGTGCTAATTGCCCATGTAAACCCTACACTTGTAACTATAGAGCATCAATTTGTGCCTACTACTGGTGGGAGGGAACATGAATCCAAATCTATGATGGTCATGTCTACTATTGTCTTGAGGGAACCATAGATCTCCTCCTTTGAGGTACTCTAAAATCCAATATCGGTCCTCCACCTGCATCTCAACCATCTCCTCCATCTCCACCACCATCTCCCTCCTCCTCATCTCTATCTCCCTTGTCCCTCCATCTTGGTGCATGCAGTGGTGCTCTCTCATCATCATCAAAGGTTGGTACTGGCTCATCCAGACTCGATATCCTCGATATAATGTGTGTGTATAAATACTGAACATACTCATCTGTCATCACACCAGCTGAGATCTTTGGACAATAATCCCATACCTATGCTTGTAATATGAAATACTCCTTGCAAGCTACGTCATATGATAGGGCAGGTCCCCACTCTGGAATATCCTGATGTCTTCGCGCATATAATGCAACTCCCTATGGCATCCACTATACTCGACCATACTAAAGTAGCACCCTCATAAGCATGAATCTCTCAATCACAAATCAATTTGGTCCAATCAAATATCTCAAGGTACAAACATATGGCATCTTAAGATCATCCTCAGGCCACTCCTCACAATCCATGTATGGCCACCATGTGACTGTCTCCAAATCATTGAGCACTCATCACCAATACTCCAATTTTCCTAGCTTGTGTTGGACAATACAACCTTCATACCTGAAGACATATGGCTTGCCCACTGGATGATCTCTCTCTTCTACAGGCTGAGTAATAGCTATATGCTCCCTTTCCCAAACCTGAAGTAGTGTCACTCCAACTAATAGACTAGTAGCTCCACCACCTAATGCAAATCATGATATAAGTGTGCTAACAGCAAGAACCCCATGCATATCTAATCCATTGCGTAATCATACTCTCTAGTATCCTTCCCTAGCCGACTAACAGTCCCTTAGACCTACAATTGAGACATAAGAAAGCTCCAACAAATCCAGCTAACACAAATGGTAATGGTTGATAGGAATCAACCATATCCTACCATGGGATCTCGTACTTGCTAATCTTGTCATCAGCAAAAATCCTACTCAATGCCTTGGTACCTCCTTGCTCTGTATGATAATAAATAACTAACTCTCCAACTACAGGAATACCCAATATCCAGTATACATCCTTCAGAGTAACTGTCATCTCATCGGTGGCTATATGGAAGGTCTTGTGGTCACTATGCCATCTCTTAGCTAATCTAGTCAATAATCCATTGTTTATCCTATATTGGGGCATATCAATCAAAGATGACAAACTTCATCATGCAATAATATCCAAATTTTCCTGCACCAGACATGGAATCATATCCCAAGTCTTCGGGTAGCGCTCTTGAGACTGAAGAACTCGTAAGTCTTCCTATGATTATAACATATTGCAAATTAAGATTTTATCAATCAACCTATCAATCAATCTAATCAGCTTTAATGAGATTTTGATCAACTCTCATTGAGCACTTATCATTGACCCTCATCAATCATGAACTCAATCATCATCTATCCTATCATTGACTCTCACCTATCATGAGATCAATCATCATCAAAAATCATCAAAACAATGGCTGACACAATCATCAAACATCAAAAACAAGGTGAAAAAACAGCGATTCCTCAATTTTGGTGTCTATGCCCTGAAGTATTGTGTCTATGTGCTAAACAAATAGATGCGCCATAGAAATTCATCATCATGCCACTTTGCAACACTAATGTGCTAAAATTTCAAATGCGCTATAACAATAAAAAATGTGCTAAATCATCACATAAATGTACCAAATCAATAGATGCACTAAAACTTTCAACATATGTGCTACATCAAAACATAAACGTGCTAAAATCATCTATGTGCTAAAACATTAACCCTATGCACTAAATCAGGTCTCATATGCACCAAAATGCATATTGCAAAGTTTAAAAAATGAAAAACGTGTGAAAAAACATGTTCAAATTTCACAAGTTGGTTTCTCAAGGCACGTACGGGAGGTCCATAGGTGGCGGGGTGGTTGTGTCATTGAACTCGCTTGAATTGGTGGGTGTGGTATGTGATCACCATCTTGCTCAAATGCTCAATCAACTCAATCTCCAAATTGCAAATGAATTCAAATGAGTTTATTTTTCACCTTTTTACCATTTAAAGGGGTAAATGGAGGGTATTTAAGTGGGATTGTTTTATTTTCAAAAAGGATATCTATTAATTAAATGGTAGGATCAATATTATTTATCAGGAGATAAATCATCTCCACATCATAGAATTTGGAAATCATCATAAAATCATAAAACTTTTAAAAATTCAAAAAAAAATCATAAAAATTCATGAAATTCTTGATTTATCTCCCGAGGGGGCATACACGTATCATCACTTGCAAATTAGCGTATGGGGTATATCGAAATTTTTTATCAACACTATCGGCAATTTTTTCTTTGAAGCAATGTGTTGCAAGCACATCACTTCAAAGAGGGGAAATATGTTTACACTCAAATTTGGTCTAGAGGAATTAATTAAATACAAGTTGTTTAATTAATAAATATTTAATTATTCTAGTTATAAATAAATTGAAAATTTTATTTATATAGTTTATTTTCTGTAATTTCTTCTTATTCTAAATCATTTTCTTCATGTCTTAATTAAATGAACAACTTTAATTAGTTTGTTTTATTTAATTAATCTGCTCACATTAAATTTGAATTATAAATTTGAATTTAAGCACATTTCTACTAATTTCTTCTCACCTTCCACCTCATCATGTGTCATGAAATTAAATATGTCTAATATTTAATTTGGCATTTATCCCCAAAAAATTCTAACAATAAATGATATCAATTTTCCACAATCCATATTGATTATTGCTAATTGATTTCTAATATTTAATTTGGTATTTACCCTTAAAAATTCTAATAATTTTTGAGACACTTGGCCTTCATCTCCATTTGATTCCTCTTCACACTTGGCAGTTTGTTCTTATAAAGGGAACACACTCCCCTTTTATCTCTAACCTCTTCACCTTCAACCATCCATTCTCTAGTTAAAATCCAGACCATTGAATCCTACCGCATAGGTTGATGCCTCAGAAAATCTATAAATAGACTCTCATTTACAACAAAGCATATAGAGAGCTAAGCATAATTACACTATGTAGAATTTTAGTTAGCATTATCATTAGCATTGTCATTTTAGCATTTCAAAATTTTGGAATTTTAGAATCAAGTAGATTAATCATGGCATTACCATTAGCTGCATCTTAATTACAATAGTTCAATCATATCATTTCAATTAGCAACATTATAGCAACATCATTATCTTATCATAATCATATCCAACTAGTTTGGAAATCATGTAGTGTAGGAGATATCTCTTGCATTTCCAACATCTCGCATTCTTCAAGTTGTCATTTGGAAAGTCATGTGCACAAACAATCTAAGAGTAAAATGAATTAAAGAATCCTTGGAGATAGAGGACAATGAGACGCCATTGGGGAATTTTTTGTTTCAATTTGATTATTGTTCAGATTCCTTGATATAATGCTTCATTGGTGTGTTGTATTATTTTCTTATGCACTCACATTTTACATACACACAACTCCTAGTATGACACTTGAAGTCCCTTTAGCTATTTATTTTCCTTCCATTTATGATGAGTAGGATTGGAATGTAAACGACCTTCTCTAGGTTGGCTCACATGTGACGTACTACTTTATGTTTTCTTTCTATGTTATTTTTGTTCGATTACATGTAATGTGATCCATCATATCATGCTTATTAGCATGCTTTTATGATTGTCAATTTTCTTGGGATGACCCTTGTTGCTCCATTGGTAAAAGGATACAATGAAAGCAAACTTGTAGTGAAATTCTTCTATTTGTATCTCAATTATTCTATATGTCGTAAACATTATCCTTTCTTTGTCTTGTGTTTTCTTTTCAAGGATGATGGAAGGCATCAAGAAATTTAGGTATCTTCCATGATCTAAAAACATCTTTGTTTTCTCTCTCTATGTGTCATTCTTCTATTTTGTTCATTGTTCCATGAGTATTTGGTGGATGATGACAATTTCAAGCTTTAATATATCACTATAGCAAAGACATATGTTGACCCTAGATCCATGGATCCCTCAGTGTACCTTTCTCTGTTATTCATAGCATTGTACTATAGGGGAAACCCCTTATCATGATAAAGTTTATTTACAAACATATCATTAGCATAGGTCTTTCCAAATAAGTTCTTTTGACCTTTTCTTTCATGAGATTTATTATTTTTATACTTTAAAGTTGTAGTGTCCCTCCAATTTCGACATACTATTTAGTTTGATTCTGCTTGATAGACGTCTTAGATTGCTTTGATATTATGTTGTTTCATTTCTGAGGTGATTCTGGATACTATGTTGTTTTGATTTTGTGGATGATACATTGGCATCCTGGTTATTTGGTTATGTTGGTTCGATGATACTGTGATAGACTCATACATTTTATGCTTTAATTGTTTATGACTATTGCTTATGTTTATCATGTTGTTATGATTGTATATGATTGATCTTTCTCATTTGTGTTGGTGGATAAGACAGTGTAGCATTACTCATTCGTGAGTACCTTGCTATGCTGCAATTTTTATTCATGGTGTGTTTTCTAACATGAGTATATATATATATATGTTTTAACTTTGATGTTTCCTGCAGACACAGGTACCGGGTAACGACTCCACCTGCTTGTTAGGTCTGAGCATACCCTAATTCATTATAAATATGTTGTCGGAGGTATTGACAAGTCCTTTCGAACCATCGTTCTTTTTTGAACAAGTATCTTTATGTTACCCTGTGTAGTTGTCCAATGTATTTTGTCGTGTTCGTTTACATTATTTTGTGTTGTTTATAAACATTTTAGTTTAGCAATTGTCCGTTAACGTATTTTTAAATACTTAAGCTTGTGTTGTGATTAAATTTATTAATTTTAATTAAATAATTTATTTATTTAAATGGTGAAAGTGGATTATTTCAAAAGAATTTAATTAAAATAAGTTGTGGTTTTAATAAGGCAAGAGGATTTTGTGGAAATATATATGTATGAGAAGAAGTTTTCTTCAAGTAATAAATTTCTAACTGAAAGATCATTAAAAAGGGGATCTGGAGTTAATGTTATGTGGAATTGGTCGACCATATTAGAAAAACTTATTGCATTGGGGAAGTACGGGAATTGGTTATCTTAGGGTTCTAGAAATTTCTGTAGAAAGTCGACACTGGAAATTTCTATAGAAAGTCAGCAGGATATGGGGAAATTAGGGGCTTTTTACAGAGATCGTGGGTTTTGGAATACAAAAAGCTACTTCTGGATTTCAACTTTGATAATGTTTCAGCCTGATTTTCAAAGTTTACCAGGTTTTCTTTTGTAATTTTTAATTCAAGTGCTAAACTCTTTCTTTGAAATTGGTGTTGAATTAATCATTCAATTAAGAAAATCATTTTGCTGAGCCTGCACAAACAGCAAAGATACAGAATTAGAGGAGTATTTGAAACTTAAAATAGGAAAGAATAAAAAAAAGAGTCTGAAATATTGCCATGAAGACTTGATTTTTGCGCCTTCTCTCACTCAGCGTCTGGTATACCTTCATACATGTATTTAAACATGCTAAGTCTACGAAATAAGATGTATTCTTCTTTGTTTCAGAAGTTCCTTTAACTATTTGAAAAGTGTGTTTTTTTTTTTTAAGCATAACTATTCTCTTTAAAGATTTGTTCTTTCTGGTTAAGGCGTTGCCCTTTCTGAATTTGGAAGCTTAGATTCATGAACTTCTTCAGCTGTAAAAGTTTACCTTTTAATATCTTTCTAAGCTGTATATAGTTGCACTTTACCTCAACTTGAATTGGGTTTAAATATTTTAAATATTATCTGTATACATGATCTGAATCTGTGTAACAATAAAAAAATTTCACCTTATGCATAATATAAACTCCTAATCTCAAATATGTGCCAATATTTGTTACTAATATTTACCAGTCATTGGGAATTCCTGTGTTGGATATAGTTGTTAGTAATAACCTTCTTCCTGTAGGCGAGTATCTAATTTTAAGACTTATATCATTGAATTTTAATATGATCTATTCTTTATAACTGTGCGTAGTCTCCTTTTAATCTCTGTACTTTGATTATTGATTGCTGGATGTAAGACTTAGAGGGATAAAAACATCATTGTACTTTATAGAGTTAGTTATTAAATTCGCAATAAACACATAATCATTTGGTATAAAAGATGTCTTAAGTAGATCCCTGAGATTTCCATGAAATCTTTATATCTTGAATGATGTGGATCTTCTTGTTTGAGTAAAAATATCTTTGATTATACTATCTACCGTTTGAAATTCGCTATTCTTGGTACTTTTGTATTCATCCTTGCGTAGTAAGCCTTATTGCTTGATAATAAATATCCCGTCCCATCTTATTGATTTTGATTAATTGTATTTATTTATAAACCACCTGGATTGGTGTCTTCATCACTCTATTTCTGAAGATCACTGTCTTTAGGTATGTTTTAACTTGTTAAGACTATTATGTGTGCAGCCTCCCTGGTATAGAGGTATTACCACAGTATTATATTCATTAAGTTTGAAGAGGGAACAATATATATATCATTAACAATTCTATTCGCCTGAATTTACTCCCTTGTAGGTTTTAGAATACAAGAAGGATTAGCCACGAATTCTGTGTGACAGTGACAAAATACTTATATATTGAAAACTCTTCATTAAACTTTTCTTTTTCCATAAGATTTCTCTGGTGGATGTGCGCCTGAAGACTGCCTGATCCGATTCTTTTAACTGATATTGTAATTAAATTTTGTGTTTAGTAGTCTTTAAATTGAAACCGATTCATGCGGTGAATGCATGGTGTACCAGTTGATTCTCAGATTTGTGTTAAGTGTTTGAAAGCTATTGTAGTTGACTTTAGTTTGACTTATCTTTTCATGCAAAGATCAGTAGTAGTTACCTGAATGGATAACTAACAGTTAATAGATATTTTCAAGTGCAAACATTAGCTAAGAGTTAATCAAAGTTAAGTAAAGAGGAAAAGTCTGAAACTTTAGTTGTAAGTTATAATGTTTCTTTATTTTCAATGTAATTGAGTTATAAAAAAAAGAACATATAATAATAGTTTTAGTTTGTCTACCAAGAATTTTTAATTCATTATGTTTTATTATGTTTTAGTTAATTGAGATTATTAAGGGATAGTTTATAGAATTTTATTGTGATTTATCTAATTTCTCTAAAAGATTTAAAATATCTTTATTCTATAATGTTATTGATGTGTTTTCTTAAAATAGTATGTGATCAATTAATATCTATAGTTTGTTATTGAGAATTTTTAATTCTTGAAGTTTGGTAAATTGTAACTATTTGGTGTGAGTATATAGAGTAATATTGATGATGTTATTTTATTTTTATCAAAAGTTTTAAAAATGGAATTTGTATTGGTAAGATTATTACATTTCTATGATGGTGCTCATATTACAATTATCTTATGTGGGGGTATAGCTTTGTATTATTTTGTGGTCTTTTGAAAAGACATCCTAGAGATTATAATTTGCCTCTAGTGAAGGACATAAACATTTTGGTTTTGATTTTTGTGCTTGATAGCTACCCCTAGATTGATTTTATGTTGAGTCATGTTATAGAAGAGTGGCTTACGGTAGGGGCCAAAATCCAGAAGTGATTGTCTAGGTAACCTATCGTAGGTGTGATAATTCAGTGAAAACCTAACTGATGTATTAGGGGTTGGGTAGTTCTAAATATTAAATCAGATAATGTTTGCCTCGCCTACTTTCTTAACGCTCGTTTAGGTTGAGAAAAGGCTGAGAAGGCCTAGAATGGCAAGTCGTCATCTTGTCCACTTGAAAGATGAAGTGACTCCACATTGGTCTGCATAGGGGCTGGGAATCGGTAGAGGCTACCAGGGTAACTCTTGGAGAGGGCCGATAGTCTAGGAAGATTCACCAGGGTAACCTATCCCGACAATGTGATGACACTCTTAGTCTATATCATGACGGTATTCCTTATGTTCTAATTTCTATTTAATGTGATATGTTACTGGGATTGTATCTGTTCTTATTTGTAAACGTTATGTCGTGATGTGTAATTGTAAACCTCATAAACGTGATGTTCTATCTTCATTGCTTGTGGACCTGTCATTATCTCCTAGCATGGAGGGAGTGGACCTTCGGGTTTCACGTGATCGGGAGGAAACTGTGCTCTATCTTCCTTAGATATTCTTGCAGATGGTCCTATGTTTGTAGATGGTTCTAGTTACCTCTTGGATCGTGACTGTAGATGCGAAGCATGTTCAAGGATAAGGACATCAGTTGTGTGGTGATCACTTTCTACTTTGTAAAAGTTACCTCTTATATAAGAGTGTACTCATTGTACCATCTTATTGTTGTATTGAGATTTGTTGAAATCTCTAATTTTGTAATCTTGGCAATCTGATGTTTGATTGTAATAAATTTTGTAAACTGGATCTTGCATGAAAGTAAATTTGTACTTATGAGGTACATTCGTGACATTAGTTTTGTACTTGAATTATGATAATGTGATGAGTTTATTTAATATGTTTATGTAACACTGTCTTGGAAACTTTATAGCAATTGTGTAATTAATTAACTTTTTTTAAAAAAAATTATTCAGTTAACTTTACTCTTTACACTTTGTTATAACAGTAACCAAGGCGGGGCATTACAGATGGTATCAAAGCCCTAGGTTCTAACACTAGGAACTCCGGGATTATGTTGGACCCATTATGTTGTAAGTTGTGTAGGTTTATACTCTAGGCACTATGAGCCCATTGTATTAACCTAGTTTTTTTTCTCTTTCGAGTTGTTTTCCTTTTGGGTTGATTTCTCTTGTTTGCTTAGAAGTTGTCATTAAGTGGTATAGGTCCAATGCTGCAGGAAACTAGTGGGAAGGATAGGATCCTCGATGTAGTGCGCAATGCACTGATATCCTTTCTATTAGAAGAATGCATTATGGACAATTGTGTAGTGTGTGATTTTGATGTGTTGTGTGTGGTGGATGACAATCAGTTTTGTTGTTGTTTCCACCCTTGCATGTCTTTTGTTGAATGCTTTTGTGAGGGGTAGGCTCGCAAGCCTACCAAGAGGTGTGTTTTGTTTGGCTTCCTTCTTGTTGCTTGGATCTTTCGTTGTGTAAAGGGTTGAGACCCTTGAGTGGTTCTTGAGTGTGGTTGTAGTGTGATTGTTGGTGGGTTGTAGGTGACATGTGTCGCCTAAAATTGCCCTTGCTTGGTTTCTTTGTTCGTGTTCTTGGAAAGTTTGTGTGACCTTGAAGGTGCCAAGAAGTTCCTTTTGTGTGCATTCTCCTTTGGAGTTTTGTTGTTTCTCTTCACCCTGCAAGTTTCTGGTGCATGTCTTCTTGTGCTTTACCTCTTTACGTTAATGATTACTTGATTGACCCTATGTGGTTTTGAAGTTTCTTTTGCATGTATATTTTATTGAGATTATGAAATATGATAATAGGAAATGAATTAACATGTTATTAGTTCATAGAGATTTGTGAATGCTCTCATGTGGTAGATGCATTTGTGTGAAAGTGATTGTGTGATGATGAACCCATGATTACATTTGTGCCTATGTTAGAACTGTAAATATCTTGTCTTCTCTCTCTTTCCATTGGGTTAACGAAGATGTTGTCCTTAAGTGTGTGGGGTATTGACACCCAGGGTATGTTGTATCTTATGAGAAAATGCTTATGTATTCATGAAGGTTTGTTTTATTAGAATCGAACCTTGGGTAAAGGACCTAAGTCCCCAAGTTGCATTCATAATTATGAGAAATGTTCAGTATGAATAGAAAAATCATTTTGTAAAAAAGTAAAGTTTAGAGAAAAGGGAATTAGTGAAACAATTACCAGATAAGGATAATTACATTATAGGTGCATATGTTGTTGGTGAGGCCTATAGTCTCCAACTTTATTGTTAAGAATTAAGAGATCATATAGACGTTAAACTATTGTACCTGGATTCAAAATGCAAAAGTTAGATGAACGTTGAAATGATAATGTTGCACACCTTGCCTTGAGTAAACATTGAAATGATATTATATTAGGTGTGGCTTTATGATGATTCTCTATGATGTGTATTGGTGCATAGGGCACTATTATGGTTATGTGATGTGGATATTTGATGGTGGGATGCTTCACCATGTTGAATGTATAGGTTGATAGTGTGTTAGTTGTCTTTGAGGGAGTTCTATCCCTATTCTTGTTTGTAGGCTTCCAAGAGTAAGCCTTATCCTAGCGGGGTAGGATGTAGTGTCCCTCCAATTTTGACATACTGTTTAGTTTGATTCTTCTTGATAGACGTCTTAGATTGCTTTGATATTATGTTGTTTCATTTCTGAGGTGATTCTGGATACTATGTTGTTTTGATTTTGCGGATGATACATTGGCATCCTAGTTATTTGGTTATGTTGGTTCGATGATACTGTGATAGACTCATACATTTTATGGTTTAATTGTTTATGACTATTGCTTATGTTTATCATGTTGTTATGATTGTATATGATTGATCTTGCTTGTTTGTGTCAGTGGATAAGACAGTGTAGCATTACTCATTCTTGAGTACCCTGCTATGCTGCAATTTTTATTCACGGTGTGTTTTCTAACATGAGTATATATATATGTATGTTTTAACTTTGATGTTTCCTACAAACACAGGTACCGGGTAATGGCTCCACCTGCTTTTCAGGTCTGAGCGTACCCTAATTCATTATAAATATGTTTTCGGAGGTATTGATAGGTCCTTTCGAACCATCGTTCTTTTTCGAACGAGTATCTTTATGTTACCTTGTGTAGTTGTCCAATGTATTTTGTCGTGTTCGTTTACATTTTTTGTGTTGTGTATAAACATTTTAGTTTAGCAATTGTTCGTTAACGTATTTTTAAATACTTAAGCTTGTGTTGTGATTAAATTTATTAATTTTAATTAAATAATTTATTTATTTAAATGGTGAAAGTGGATTATTTCAAAAGAATTTAATTAAAATAAGTTGTGGTTTTAATAAGGCAAGAGGATTTTGTAGAAACAGATATGTATGAGAAGAAGTTTTCTTCAAGTAATAAATTTCTAACTGAAAGATAATTAAAAAGGGGATCTGGAGTTAATTTTATGTGGAATTGGTCGACCATATTAGAAAAAACTTATTGCATTGGGGAAGTACGAGAATTGGTTATCTTAGGGTTCTGGAAATTTCTGTAGAAAGTCGGCACTAGAAATTTCTGTAGAAAGTCAACAGGCTATGGGGAAATTAGGGGCTTTTTACAGAGATCGTGGGTTTTGGAATACAAAAAGCTGCTTTTGGATTTCAACTTTGATAATGTTTCAGCCTAATTTTCAAAGTTTACTAGGTTTTCTTCTGTAATTTTTAATTCGAGTGCTAAACTCTTTCTTTGAAATTGGTGTTGAATTAATCGTTCAATTAAGAAAATCATTTTGCTGAGCCTACACAAATAGCAAAGATACTGAATTAGAGGAGTATTTGAGACTTAAAATAGGAAAGAATAAAAAAAAAAAAGAGTCTGAAATATTGCCATGAAGACTATTGATTTTTGCGCCTTCTCTCACTCAGCGTCTGGTATACCTTCATACATGTATTTAAACATGCTAAGTCTGCGAAATAAGGTGTATTCTTCTTTGTTTCAGGAGTTCCTTTAACTATTTGAAAAGTGCATTTTCTTTTCTTAAGCATAACTATTCTCTTTAAATATTTTTTCTTTCTGGTTAAGGCATTGCCCTTTCTGAATTTGGAAGCTTAGATTCATGAACTTCTTCAGCTGTAAAAGTTTACCTTTTCATATCTGTCTAAGTTGTACATAGTCGCACTTTACCTCAACTTGAATTGGGTTTAAATATTTAAAATCTTATCTGTATACATGATCTGAATCTGTGTAACAATAAAAAAAAATTCAACTTATGCATAATATAAACTCCTAATCTCAAATATGTGCCAATATTTGTTACTAATATTTACCAGTCGTTGGGAATTCCTGTGTTGGCTATAGTTGTTAGTAATAACCTTCTTCCTGTAGGCGAGTATCTAATTTTAAGACTTATATCATTGAATTTTAATATGATCTATTCATTAGCCACCAATGCTTGTGACTTGGAGTACTTGATTAGACCCATGTCCATTATATTAGCTTCCTCTTGAATTAGGATATTTGCAAAGTCGGCAAACTTAGGATCAACATTTGATGCTCCCATAGAAAGTTGATGGGTATGACAGCTAGAAACAAATACTGAATACTTAGGACCAAGCTTGGATAACGCATTCAAAATAAACTATAAATCCTCTTTTTCAATGCTACATTATTTCAACTATGTTCTTAGTTGCTTGATTTTGGAGATGTAGTCTTGGATGTGGTCAAAAAATTTAGGATCAAGATTCATCAAATCATTCTCAATCTGATATCCCCTAATCTTATTTTTTTTAACATAAAAAATTTCAAAAGTCTCCCAAGCTTCTTTAGGTGTATTGCATGATTCAATATGAAATTGCAAATCAAATGAGACTAATGAACAAATGCATCCAAGTGTTTTCTCATGATCAATCTCCCATCTTGCCAATTCTTTAGCATCAATAGGTTGTTGAGTGGTTTCCTTTAGATGACCTATTAGACCTTTCATCATGAGATAGTTTCATACTGATTTTCTCCATGTAGCATAATTATGTGGAGTTAGGAGTTCAATTTGATATTTACCCATTGCAAGAACACAAACCAAGCAAAAGAATGCAAGAAACCACTGCAAGATTACCCCCCCCCCAAATTACTCAATCAAGAAATCCCCCAAGAAATATATAATTTGGCACTTTATGAGCAGTGCATTTATAGTTGCCACTTTCCAAAAACAATGAAGTGGTCTTTGATCTTGGTACATGCAAATGCCAAATTTGGCCACAAAATCAAGTACAATTTTTGGTACAAAATAAGATCAATCTGATCATACCACTGAAAAGTACATAAAAAAATCATACAATTTCAAAAAAAAAATTGCACCCAAAAATATTACCATAGGAGCAAGATATGAGCTCCCAAAGTTCCCAACATGAGGACGAAGCAACAACACCTATGAGAATCTACAATTTTTGGAAAATCCAGACACCAAAATCAAGAATTGATTGCGCCATTGTGTAGAGCATGAAAAATTAGCCCAAATAAAAAAAATTGCTCTAATACCATGTTAGAACTGGGATATAGCTCTGATACCATGTTAGAATTGGCTATGGATGCCAAGATCTTGAGGCCAAATGGAAAGCACAAAAAAGAGAGAATTGAATGTGACAAGAATAAACTATATTCTTATCAACATGATTTAATGATATGATGTGATTGTGATATACAATGAGACCCCTTGGTTATATAGCCAAGGTGAGATACAAGATGCCATAGGATTATGACAAGTGTATTAATCATATGACATGAGACAACTAATCACACTTACCTAGGTTCACATGTAGGGTGCTGGCAAGAAGTTGAGTCCACTTTTTGGCCAAAAAGTGGAAGTGTTTTCCCTGATTTTTAGAATTTGACACATTTGACCTTAAAATTTGAAGCACTTGGAGATGGAATCTTCAAAAAAGTAACTAATCATAAAATGTAGTACTCGAAGTCTAGTTTCCAAATATGTAATTTATTTCAATACCCAGATTGTACAAATTGAGTTTCAATAGGCTTTTCTAAAAACCACTGTTTAAAAGTCACTTTTCTTTTACCATACCATGCACATGTACGAACATCCATATTTTGACCTAAATTATCGTATTTTTCTAAATCATTTTGGGAAAATATTTGTGACTCACTGAAGCTTTTTTTATATTTTTTTTAATTTTTTATTGAATTTTGTTTTTTGCTAAATTTTTATTAGGCATATTTGTCATTTTGAAAAATCGTCATGTACTACATGCATAAGATGACCTAAACTTATCATTTTTTATTTTTTTAATTGAAAAGAAATGTCTGAAGTTTGTTCTCGTGCAATCCATTCGTCAAAATGTTATGTTGATCAAAAGTTATTAAAATTGTTAAAAAAACTTGATATTTAATGTTTATGGACTAGTTTCATAAGAAATTAATTGAAAAATAGAAAAATTAATCCAACTATAAAAAAAATACATATTTGGAATCTGCATTGTCTCATCTAAAATGGCTTTTAATTTCGTCAAAAAATTATGCAAAAAATGTCGTTTGTCATATGTCCAAACTTAGTATTTGTCTCTAACATTGTTAGGACCTTCAACTTGCAAGTCAAACTAGGTTGAAGAACTAGGTTCAGATTCCCAATGCATTTCCTAAACCAAAATACAAGGCAGAAACCTAACCACAAAGAAAATCCAATTTCAAATTTTTAGAAACGGGATCCCGTTTTGTAAAGTGGGATCCTATTTTCCAATATTAAATGACATGACCATTGACAGGGAAATGGGATCCCGCTTTATAAATGGGATTTCGTTCCTTTGTCAATGGTACCCACATTTAATATTGGGATTGGGATCCCGATTATAAAACGGGATCCCATTTGTTTTTAACCTTATTTTTTAAAATTTACTGGCAAAGTTTACTATGAAGTCTACAACTTCACATGTACAACCAAGTACGACATATTGGGCGATTTTTCATCAACTATTGTCTATGCAGGTGGTGAACTTGCATTTTTTATTGGTTTTTTCAAAGGAGGCATCATGTAAACTATTTTTGAAGTGGCATTGTGTTATTTTTTAACTTGTTTGGAGGAACAAAAGGTCTTCAACTTGCAATATGGATTGAATTTTTCAAAGGAGGCATGAAGAAAATAGTTTTTAAAGTGGAATTGTGCTAGTTTTCTACTTGTTTCGAGGAACACAAGAGAAAGAATTTTGTCCTTATAAGTCTTCAACTTCCAATTTGGATTGAATTTTTTGAAGAATTTCACTATTGACATTCATTTGTGTTTGATAATTTTATAATCATGGGAGATAAAGCTCATAATAAAAGGAGGAAGACATTGACTCCTGAAGAAATTGAAGCAAATAAAGAGGAGAGACAAAGAGAAAGAGAAAGAAGAATGAGAATTAAATGAATGAATGATGGGGGAGCATCCAATTCCACAACTATTGAAGATGAAAACATTGAGGAGACCATGGTTGTAGATGAAGCTAATTTGTAAGAAGTCAATTTTGAGAAGAATATGATTATACAAGCAAGTCCCACTATGTCTTCAAATCCCTCTTTCAATGCCATGGAGAATGTTTCAATATGCACAAATCTAGGTACGTCTTCAAATCCACATGTTAGTGAAATGGTAAATTTGTATGTAGAAGTTTTACAAGATGCTAGACTTAATGATGTTGACATTGATAATATTCGGAGAGATGAAAACTTTATAGAATTTGTTGAAAATGAAAATGAGAATGATCCTTTTGTTTCAAAAAAAATGAGAATGATCCTTTTGTTGAAAATGAAAACAAAAGTCGTTTTGTTGATGTAAATGAAAATGAAAACCATTTTGTTGATGAAAATGTAAATTGTTTTGAAGTTGAAAATAAAAATGAAGATGAAGATGAAAATCTAGAATGTGATGTTGAATTTAATGAAAATACTTTTTTTTTAAATTGAACGTGGTGTTTTCAATAATCTTCTTGGTCAAATTTCTTGGAGGAAAATAAGAACACATGCGAATAGAATATACAACAAATTCTTTTATTGTAAAAAATTTGCAATTCAATGTCAACTAATGATGCAATCGATGAGAATGCAAAAAATGAGGAAAATAATGAAAATGTTAGGCTTTTTTGTTAAACCAAAAAGAAAAGATCAATCATTAAAACATGTTATGTCTATTGTTGCTAGTGCCATTCAATCTATTGGGAAAAATAGTCGATCTAAAGATAAACATGCAGCAAGAAGAGATATAACAACTGCTATAGTTAATAAAGCAACTTTGGATAAAAGAATGGTAAGCAATATTAGTAAAGTTTTAAAAATACAACCTAAAACATTGCTAAGATCAAAAAAAAGAAGAGAAAGTATAGAAAATGATCGTATCAAACAATGTTGGAGTTTTAGTGGTTGACTCCAGAGGTTTGATATGAAATTTAATGTTAAATTAAATCTTTGATCGAAAAATATTGCCATGATAATACTAGGGTTTCATCTAATGCTAGAAATGTTTTAAAATTAAGGGTGGGGTCCAAAGTTCACAATCCTCACACAAAACACCTATTGATACAACACAAACTAAATTTTATAGAAAATTTTGTGGTGATTTAGTGTTACTTGGTAATATTAAAATAAGTCAAAGGTCTTTTGAAAAATGTAAAACCTGGTATGTAAAAAATAATAAGCAACGAATATCTTGTTCTTGTAAAACGCATGTTCAGTTTCGTTATTTTTATGATGTTTTTTCGATATATACATTGTACCTTTCATACTAACATGATTATATAGGAATGTGGTATTAATATGCCACTTGATCTATATACGGATCTAGACTAGATTGCAGTATTAAATGCTTAATTTCAACAACTTTGCGGAATTACAAATTCATGCATACATTATCGTAATTATGCATTAAAAACTGAAACTTAAAGTGACAAATCAGAACATAAGAGAGAGGAGAGAAGAAGTGCAAACAAATTGGTAACAAAGTTCGTCACAAATGTGACTACGTCTCTGGGTCCACTCCAATAGAGAGACCGATCCGATTAACTCCAAAATCAATTACAAATGATGCACCAAGACCATCAGTTCGGCAACATAACAAGGCTCCGATGTACAAAAATGGCTTGAAAAATCTCCAGCACCTCTCTTTCGTGTCACCTCAGCTCCAAGACTTCATCACCTGAAAAAAACTTAACACCACTCTTACCTTACACCCCCTTTTATACATGAAATAGGTCTAATATGGCTAAACTACCATATTCAATGAGATAACAATAATGCCCCCCTTGGAATTTCTTTTACAACCTCCTTTCTAACCCCTTTTGTTTTCTTGTATTCGGGTTCTTTAAATTAGGAGGGTTGTTTTTACAAAATTACAAATGATTTGTTATGGCCTCGGGCCAAACCATACAACAAAATAAAACCAACTCCATATGTATTCTAAGCCAATTTAATGTTCTATCGGTGGCAATGTCTTTTGGTATGCGCGTGGTCGGGGGTTCAAACCCCACTGGCCATGTTTTGAAAACAAACACCGAAATTTGCGACGACAAAACCAAACTCTTGTCTCTTTCTATTGACTGGCTTTCAGCGGGTGCAACGGTGGGAACGCCCGGTGGTTATGACCGAGGTCATGGGCTCGAGTCCTCCCAAAGTTTTGTTTAAACAAACAAACGAAACAACCGACGCCACTAGGACACGTGTCCTCTGATTCGCTGTCAAAGCCACCTGTGTGCCCATGTGTATAACGACCGGTCCACGTGGCAGAATGCTATTCCCTGTCGACGCTGGCGTGGACAGTGACTCTTCCTACCATGTGTCCAACATTGGTTCGTTGTCGATGACACATCATCGCTGACCTGTTTGCCACCTGGATGCCACATCAACCCTGATGTGGATGCCAACTGTAATGCCATGTCATGTACGATCTGCCAACTCACCATGCCATGGAGGAGTACGGATGCCACGTCATTATACGGACATGACACATGTCAACACCTGGTTGTTCCACATCAGATTTTGTACCATGTGCTAATGTCAAATGTACAGATGATGACGTCATCATTGTGCCTTCTAGTCACCAAGTCAACCGAGAGCTTTGACCGCTGATAACTCTCGCATACGATGTCAAATTTTGACGAAACGAGTTGCATTGGAAAGCTTACGACGAGATCTTCACGATGATGCTAACTTCGCCAACTTTTTATGACATCATTTTTTTGCTTCCTGGACGCCCCCTGATCCTAATTTGACCCAAGGTTTGACTGGCCATATCTTGCACAAACAGACTCCTTTTCGCTCCGTTCAAGTTGCGTTGGAATCAGGACGTCGAGCTCTTTTTTATGGTGCTGATTCTGGAGAAAAATGAGACACTTCAATTTTCACTAAAAATATCCACCAGATCAGGCCTCCCCACTGAAGACCTTTTGGACCTCCAAAAGTGACATCTACTCTAACAATAAGTGAGGACTTGGCCTCCCCACTTGTCATGTATCCTCTGTACATCTAAATACCTGGCTCACAAGCACAATGAAGACTGCAAAAATTTTGTTGAGCATAAACATTATTCTATCACTTCCATAAGCATCTACATCAATTGTCATAGCCACTAACCAACAAAAATTGACTAGCATCAAGCTGATCAATAATGCAGAAATGAAAGAGAATAAGTCGACAACATATCAATCCTTCACAACAGGAACATTTTTACCCAAGGGACCATCAATGCTTTCAATTATCATTCCCTCATGTTGTACTGCGGGTGCATCCTGCAACATCTGACCCTAGTTAGCTACTCCAAGTTCAAGTGTAGAACCACCTGTACTAACAGACATAAGAGTTAACTCTTTACTTGCATTAATTACCCTCTTTAACTACCCTATGTTTGCAAAAGAATGATCAGTCTTAATCCTGTGAGAATGTACAATATACTGAATGCCATCTTTAAACAAGTGATAATGATTCTTTTCCCTGTAGAAAATTTCTTTTCTGTCATAAAGATAAGGGCTACCAAGGACTATCCCACAAATATCCAGTGGAACCAAATCAAACTATACTTCATCCACAAACTTACTAGTGATTGTGAATCTTAAGGTTCATTGTCTTGTTACTTGTAGCTTATCATTTTCACAAATCCAGCCTAGTGGATAAGGTTTCTTATGTTGTGTAGTTTTCAATCCCAAGTTTCTTACAACACTTTCAGAAATTAAATTCACTTGAGAACCACTATCTATGAGTGCATCAATTTTACTATTCTTAGCAACAACCCTTAAATGAAAAATCTCATTCCTCTTCACATCTTCAGAGACATCATTAACTGTAGATGAAGAAGCACAACTAGCAGCAGAAACATCAGAAATAGGAGCTTTACCTTTCAGACCCATAGCTGTTATCTTAGTCTCATCATCTGAATCTGAACCAAGATCCATAACAACATTCGTGGCTTTCTCCTTACCTTTTTGTTTCTGATTATGTCTTTGAGCCCACTTAGGCTTCAAGTCTGGATGCAACTTCCAACAATGTTCTTCATCATGACCCTTCCTGTCACAATGAGAGAAAGAAAGCTTCTCATCCTTCTTAACTGTAGTTGCCTTCTTTCCTTTCCCTGTCTTTGCAACCTTAGAAGATTTCTTTACATCATTCTCAAACGTATCAATAAAAGATCCTTTACCCCTTGACTCTAAGTGTGTAGCTTGAACAGACACTTCATCCAAATTACAAGGGTTCAAAACCAAAATAGAATGTCTAAGATATGAATGAAGACCTCCTATGTACTTCAACAAAGTGTCCTGGGTGTACAAAGAAACATTCAAAGCAATAGCCCTTTTCCTGAATTCATGGGTGTATTCTTGGATAGTTTGACCTTTCCCTTGCCTAAACATTTGCCAATCCATCATTAACTGTTGCATATGTCCTAGGGGATAAAATTGCTTCTTCAAAGCATTAACAAACTCTGCCCAAGTTAAACTGACTCTACCATGTTGTGAAATTTCTACCTTAGTCCTACTCTCCCACCAAGTTAAAGTTGTACCTCCTAACCGAAGAGTAGCTAATTGGATCCTATCAACATCATCTAATAGGTTTTGGACTCTACAATAAACTTCAACTTGTTGAATCCAATCATCCAATTTTTTAGCATTAAGTTCACCACAATACTTAGGTAAATCAAATTTTACATCCAACTTAATTTTAGGCTTATACCCACTCTTGAAAGGATTAGAAGAAATAGAATGAGGAGAAAATGGAGAAGAAGGAGAAGAGGGAGGATCTGGTTTCTTGTCACCATCTTCATGTTGTTTCCCTTTCTTCTCTTCACGAGCATCTTGCTTCGATGAACCTTCTTCATGTTCTTTCCGCTCTTGTCTCTCTTGAAAAAGAATGTCCACCTTAGCCTTCATCTCAAGGAATGCTCTTCGAAATTCCTACTCACTAATTTCTTCAGGAACCTCCATTCTAGAAACTGACATCTTCATAAATGTTCTACGCTTCTCGATCTCAGGATCAAATTCTTCAAGCCTTCCTTTGCCCTTCTGAATCCTAGATCTCGTTAGCATTCAAAAAAACAAATAACTGCAATAATAGTCACCAAGAGCTCTGATACCACTTGATCTATATACGGATCTAGACTAGATTGCAGTATTAAATGCTTAATTTCAACAACTTTGCGGAATTACAAATTCATGCATACATTATCATAATTATGCATTAAAAACTGAAACTTAAAGTGACAAATTAGAACATAAGAGAGAGGAGAGAAGAAGTGCAAACAAATTGGTAATGGAGTTCGTCACAAATGTGACTACGTCTCCAGGTCCACTCCAATAGAGAGACCGATCCGATTAACTCCAAAATCAATTACAAATGATGCACCAAGACCATTAGTTCAGTAGCATAACAAGGCTCCGATGTACAAAAATGGCTTGAAAAATCTCCAGCACCTCTCTTTCGTGTCACCTCAGCTCTAAGACTTCATCACCTGAAAAAAACTTAACACCACTCTTACCTTACACCCCCTTTTATACATGAAATAGGTCTAATATGGCTAAACTACCATATTTAATGAGATAAAAATAATGGCCCCCTTGGAATTTTGTTTACAACCTCCTTTCTAACCCCTTTTGTTTTCTTGTATTCGGGTTCTTTAAATTAGGAGGGTTGTTTTTACAAAATTACAAATGATTTGTTATGGCCTCGGGCCAAACCATACAACAAAATAAAACCAACTCCATATGTAGTCTAATCCAATTTAATGGCCTATGGGTGGCAATGTCTTTTGGTACGCACGTGGTCGAGGGTTCAAACCCCGCCGGCCACGTTTTGAAAACAAACACCGAAATTTGCGACGACAAAACCAAACTCTTATCTCTTTCTATTGACTGGCTTTCAGCGAGTGCAACGGTGGGAATGCCCGGTGTTTATGACCGAGGTCACAGGCTCGAGTCCTCCCAAAGTTTTGTTTAAACAAACAAACGAAACAACCGACGCCACTAGGACACGTGTCCTCCTCTGATTCGCTGTCGAAGCCACCTGTGTGCCCATGTGTATAACAACTGGTCCACGTGGCAGAATGCTATTCCCTGTCGATGCTGGTGTGGACGGTGACTCTTCCTGCCATGTGTCCAACATTGGTTCGTTGTTGATGACACATCATCGCTGACCTATCCGCCACCTGGATGCCATGTCAACCCTGACGTGGATGCCGACTGTAATGCTATGTCATGTACGATCTGCCAACTCACCATGCCACGGAGGAGTACGGATGCCACATCATTGTATGAACATGACACGTGTCAACACCTAATTGGTCCACATCAGATTCTATACCATGTCCTGACGTCAGTTGTATGGATGATGATGTCATCATTGTGCCTTCTAGTCACCAAGTCAACTGAGAGCTTTGACCGCTGATAACTCTCGCATACAATGTCGGATTTTGACGAAACGAGTTGCATTGGAAAGCTTACGACGAGCTCTTCATGATGAAACCAACTTTGATAACTTTTGACAACATCATTTTTTTGCTTCTTGGATGCCTCCTGATCCTAGTTTGACCCAAGGTTTGACTGGCCATATCTTGCACAAACGGACTCATTTTCGCTCCGTTCAAGTTGTGTTGGAATCAGGACGTCGAGCTCTTTTTGATGGTACTAATTCTGGACAGAAATGAGACACTTCAATTTTCACTAAAAATATCCACCGGATCACCACTTGAAGCAATAAGGGAGTTTATTTTAGGTTTTTATTGTGAAAGATCTAATGGTAAATTGTTTTATTTAAGTTCTTGTATTTCTAGACAATGCATTGAATGTGGAAATATTTATTTCTTAAAAACTTGTATGTATGAAAGTGTTGCTAATGATTTTGGACAACAATTAGAAGTTAAAAGATTTAAGAATGTTCAATATTCTTTAAAAGATGGAAAAATAGGAAAGCATTGTGATTTAGTTACAAAAAAAGTTAGTGCACACATGCATTCATGAGTGAATTTAAGAATAAGATTGTACCAAAATATGGCATGCACTCTCAACATGCTTGATGGAAAATTTCACGCATGTAGAAACACATTCCCAATTGGTGCTATACTTTCAGTGGTACATTTTACAAAAAATTGTACTCTAGCTCTGCAAAAGGAAATTCAACCACAGTATTATAATTGAATGCAAGTAGCTATGTTTGTCCATATTGTTTATAGACATGCAGATGATAGCACTGAGGATGATAGAAAATTTTTGAGGGAGTATCATTTTTATTTGAGTGACAACCGATTACACTCACTAGAATTTGTTTAATACTATTTTAGTATATTTAATAGAAATTTGAGAGAAAGAGGAATATGGATGAAAGAACACCTCATATCGTCAGATAATTGTACAGGGCAGTTCAAGAATGCTCAAATGTTCTATTGGTTAAGTAGAGTTCACAAGGAACTTAATTTCTAGCATATATGGAGTTTTTTTGAAGTTGGGCATGGTAAAGGAGAACATGATGGAGCTGGTGAGTGTGTCAAAAGAATTCTTGCTAGAGAACAATTAAAATTTGAGGATGCAGTAAAATTTAAAGATGCTCATGGGATTGTGGATTTGTTTAATACAAGATTATATGCACTTGGTTCAAGTGAGTACTCTATAGTTCATCGATTCTTTTGGTTGGTTGAAGAAGAGAACATTGTGCCTAGAGTTGACTGTGAGACAATCAGTGGATCTACAAAATGGCATTCATTTAGGAGTTCAACAACAACACATGGACTATCTGGACAAGGGAGCTTGCATATTTTTTCTAGTTGTGTATCTCAATATATTGGAAAGCATGTGAAAATACAAAATGGGTTGAACAGTGGGAGCAAATATCGTTGACACCTGCACAAGCACACGATGAATATGAAAGAACTATTGAAGAAAATGATCAAGTGTTTGCATCTAAAGAATATGGCCGTGTTTCAAACCTTGTACAAGAAGGTAATTTAATTCAATTTATTTCATTTTATTTCTCTTTATTAAGTTATTTTGTAATACTAAATTATTTATATGGATATGCGCAAGTTATTAAATCAATTTTGTTTGTAGGACATGTGTATGTTGTTGTTGCACCTAAGGGGAATGAATAGAAATAGAATATTGGTTAGCTCATTGTGTGGAGACTAAACATAAGTTAATAGAACCTCGAAAAGATGATGGCGGCTATCATTATCCAATAGGTACAGTGATCCCCTTAAGACACCCCCTTAAGAAAATTTTGATAACAAGTTTTTGATCCCCTTAAGCAATTTTTTAGAACAAGTCTTTGATCCCCTTAAGGAAATTTTGAGAACTTATTTGATGATGGTTTTCATGTTTTTCAATAGGATCAGTGGTGTTTGTTGGCACTTTTCTACAAAAATACCTAGAAAGGACGAATGGTCTACCTGCATTCGAAGATTATGAAATGCATAAAAAGATTATACATTATTCACATTTGGTGGTGGCAAGAAATATAAAACTAGATCGGTATCATGGAAGACCTATAAATAAAGTGCTATGGACAATTTCTATTGAAGAGCATGAGGCAATCATAGATGTATTGCAAAAAAGAGAGGATGTAGATGGTACAATGGGATAAGTAAATATAGGTAAATATAGTTTTAGTTTTATATTGTCCTTTTAAATAGATTAAATGCATGTTTTGATATTGGTCAAGTGTTATTAGTTGAAATTGATTTAAATTTTCCTTTTTATAGATCCTTAAGCCATAATCACAAAATGGATCTAGTCCATGTAGATTCAACCTAGACAACATGGAATACTTGGTAAAAATAGGTAGTTATTAGTTAAATTATATTTAAATACATGTTTCGATTGCATATTGATATTACTTGTCCATTAATAGTTTAAATTGATTTATTATCCTTTTTTGTATCCTTAAGCCATCATTGCATTGATCTCATACTTTGAAACAAAAAGGAGAGGATGCCTAGATTCAATCTACACGCATGTGTGGAACACTTTTAAATGCAGGTACTTGAGTTGTGTACATATAGATAGTTTTATATAAATTAAAATATGTATGTTTTGATGATTTCATTGATATTGCTTGTACCTTTTTGATATCAGGTGGTGTGAAGACCTACTACATTTTGGGCATGAGTTTGAGATGTGAACTTTAGATGGCATATCCAAATTTTGTAAACATTGTTTTGAGATGACATATATGTACATACATACTTACAGAATTAAATATTTTTTACAAATTACAAATACATGTACATACATAATTATGTACTCTATGTACTTCTATGTATCAAAATTTATATTTTATATATTTTGTTTGTTAAATGTGCATGTTTTCCTACTTTGAAACTTTATATTTTATTGTATAATCACTAAATATCATGCATAAATTATTATTAAATCAATTATATCCTTAAGACGTTGTATTATGACCCCTTAAGGCATCCCCTTAAGACATGGAGGTGGATTCACATATCCTAAATATTATAACCCCTTAAGACATTGTATTATGACCCCTTAAGACATCCCCTTAAGATGTTGTATTATGACCCCTTAAGACATCCCCTTAATATGTTGTATTATGACCGCTTAAGACATCATATTAGGACCCCTTAAGAAATCCCCTTAAGACATCCCCTTAATATGTCATATTAGGATCCCTTAAGACATCCCCTTAAAACATGTCGTATTAGCACATATCCTAAATATTATACTTAATTGTATCATTCGTTATGATGACTCACCCTAAAACTTATAATACTTGTTAATATCACTTAATATTTATACTCAATTATACTCTTCTTTGATCCCCTTAAGATGTCTTATTAGGACCCTTAAGACATCCCCTTAAGACAACCTAAAATTAGTGTTGGATGTTATTATTTGTTTTGATAGCTTATAGATTAGTATTGGATGCCATTATTTGTTTTGAAAGCTTATAGATTAGTATTGGATGCCATTATTTGTTTCGGCAGCTTATAAATTAGTATTGGATGCCATTATTTATTTTGGAAGCTTATAAATTAGTATTGGATGCCATTATTTGTTTTGACAGCTTATAAATTAGTATTGGATGCCATTATTTGTTTTGAAAACTTATAAATTAGTATTGGATGCCATTATTTGTTTTGGAAGCTTATAAATTAGTATTGGATGCCATTATGGTATTGTTTATTTCTTAAAATTTTATCCTTTCTAGTATATAAATGGATTTCTTTTGTTTGTAAATTATGATTTATTGACTAATTATTGATTGACATGAATTAAATAAGTTCATTGACTAATTATCACTAATTATTGAATGTACTATTAATTTCAACTTTAATTTCATATTTATATTTAATTTCACATTAATTATTGAATGTCCTATTAATTTCAACTTTAATTTCATATTTATATTTAATTTCACATTAATGTCCTATATTAATGTCTTGACTATGAACATAAAATGCATAAATGTACATGTGTAAATTAAAATTTCAAACAATAATAAAGTCCATAATTTATGTAACATATTAAGTGCATGAAATAAAGTCCATTAGAGTGCAACCCATGAACTAAACTCCAACTAAGTACTTGAGCCATGAAATATAAATTCCAATAGAGTACATGAGAAACCAGAAATGTAGTCCATGAAATAAAGAAATATAACCCATAAAATCATGTTTCTAGGTCATGTATTGTCTCTATAATCAAGAGACCTCTTCACACCATGCAGACTATGCAAATGACCTGAAACACTCTGTAAAAGAGAAAGATGAAATCAGATGTAAGACAATGAAAAATTATTTAATGACAATTTAATTTATAATTCATAATAAAATTAAATTACCATCATATATGGGTTTGGATGCTCTGGTGCACTTGAAGCAACCTCTAAATTCTCTGAATCAATCTACATAAACAAGATAGAGAAAGTTGAAATTAGATGTAAGTCTACAATTAAAAATGATTTAATTCAATTTAATTTATAATTTATCATATTTTAATTATATTGTATTCTAAGGTTGTGCACCCTCGTCTCCAAGACTTGTTTGTACACACTCAACTACAAGATGTGTCTCATGCTATAAAAGAAAAAGAATTTAAAACATGTATTAGCTCATATTATATATATATTAAATTTGAAATTTAAAATTAAAGTTATATTCAGAATATATAATTTAAAATTGACTTTAAATATAATAAAAAAATTAAATTACTATTTGATTTGGAGCCTACTCTACATGTCCTTCTAGAGGTGTAACTATGTCTAGGTTAGGGCTAAAAGTCGCACTAACAAAGTCCTACAAGATAAAATTTAAAGCATGTATACTTGAATTAGGTATATATACATATATATTCAAGTTTGCACATTTTGTGTAGAATTTTTTTTAAACAACCTGAAAATCAGAGGCCACATGAGTAGCTGCAACATCTAATGTTTGCTCGATGCCCATTCTCATTGTGGTATCAACCTAGACATACATGTAGACATTTAACATTTATAATATTTACAAGTATAAATGCACATTTCATATATAGTGAATTCAAAATTAATAAGTGTAACTATACTAATTTAAGTTAAACAATTTACAATATAAATGTACCTGACCCCGATCTACGATGTGTGATAGTGGAGGAGTGCTTGACAACCCCTCGGGTGGAATCGACATGGAAGTCGATTGACTCACCTAAACCAACATAAATATTTTTAAAATATATGTGATTCAAAATTTATAAATTTAAAACTCAAGTTAAAAATCATTTCATATATAATTTTAAAAAATTAAATGAAAATACCCCATAAGGGTTTCCGAGTAGGATTGGTGTTGATGTACATACTCATGGAACGAATGATTGCCCCATCGTTAGTGTCATTTGTACACCAAATAGTTTGATTGTTAAAATGTATTGCAAACTTTTCTTTGATATATACATTCATCAAAATTCTTATAAAATGAACGCGTAGATGCATAATTATACTTGTGTCGCAATGTCCTCAGGGTGATGGTCTACTATAAGAAACTCTACAAATAAACTAATGCGACCAGATGAACCACCAGAATCTCCACGTCCACCCGAACTAGGTGTGGCCTGATCAATTCCATAGCATATTTGATGAACAATAGTACATACATGTGGGATGGGCCTCGACACTCCTAGAGCGGTACTTAGACTAGCTCTATAAAACACTCCTCCATAATCATTGTCTCTATGCTACATACCTGCTATCATAGAAGCATGTCGATCAAGGTCTCCTATGAGTGTACTAAGGGATCATAATGTCAAGATCACAACTCAATGATGCACAAGTGAAGGAATGGGAGGACCAGGTGTGCATGGGGAATTGGGGATCAACCCTTGCCCCTAACCTCTATTGCAGCATGATGCCAGCAACACCCTAAAATGATTTAAAATCAAAATAATTGGGATTTTTCCCCATAACAAACCCACATACAGTTTCCTAAAAAAATACAATGGGCACTCCCAATTAGCATGTGGTGGACTATCAAAAACCATATACCATCGATCCCAAAAATGTGCACTCATTTGTGGATGTATGCACCACCTAATGGATATTCTAGATTTATTGGGAGGAATGGGTTGTCGTGTAACGAGGTCGAGAAAGTAGGGATCTATGTGGGCTTTCATTATTTTAAGGTCTAAAATTTGTTTATAAGAGATACCATCAGCATAAAATTATCTCATCTATTCTCTGTCTCATCGATGCCTATCTCGATCAAAATCAATGGTCCTAATGGCATCCACAATGTTTTGCATCACAGATGCAAAATGTCTCATGTGTGGTGGAATCAATGCTTAACTCTGTGTAATATTGTGATGAAGGAGCATCCAGTGGTGTAAGGTAAATCCTACATCACCCAAAAATATTTTCATTCCTATTTGTAGTTTCTTAGATGTTTATACATTTCTGGATACCCTTTTCGTCATAATGTAGTTCCCAACTTTAAGTTTTCTTTTTCTTTTTCTGGTAAACTATTATTTTTAGTAGGTATTGGAATTTAAAGGTATTTGGGGACAAAAATTATATGGGAGGATTAAAAACAGAAAAATAAGAACATTGGCGAAAGAATTAGGTCGAGAGCATTCCCGGTTTGAAAGATATTGTAGTTTCAGTATCCCAGACTTGCACCTAAAAACCTTCTAGATCATATTTGAGGCATTAAATGGCCCTGAAATGGCCCTAAAACTTTCTAAAATCAGCGTAGTGTATTTTTAGCACATTCTTTACTTTGAGACTTTTCCAACAGTTCAAACGGTTCGAAAAACGAAGTCCCAGATCAAAAGTTATGGCTCCTGGAAGTTAGTGCACTTTCAAAAATGTGCTAATTTTTTAATAGGGTTTTAAAATTTGAATTTAAAATTGTAATTTGTGGTGCCAAACTTCCAAAATGCATAATTCAAATGTTGTTTGGCTCCAAAACTGAAAAGAAGATATTTATGGGGGGATTTTATGATTTTTGTAGCTTTTTGGGAAAAAGTTCGCATACTACGAAAAGAGGAATTTTGTAGTTTTTGTAGCTTGCATGTATTGCAGAGATCGAGGATTTGAGATCCTCTACATGTAATATTTTCATATTTCTAAATAAAATAATATTCTCTGTGTTGTGTGTGATTTTCTATGTCTCAAGTTAGCACCCTCGTTAGGTGGTATCAGAGCAGGGTTTCTTGAGCATGTCGATAGATCGTTGATCGTGAGGCAATTCACACCAAGACCATGGTTGTGGGTTTGAGATATTCAAGATGCCTCCAAGAGTGATTCTTGGTAGGCGTAGTGGTGCCAGAGGTGGCAGAGGTGGCATAAATGCTGGTGGAAGAGATCCATTAGCGACCAAGGGTTTTCAAGCCCTCTAGAGACAAATTGGTGCATTGCAGAAACATATGAGAAGAGGGTTAAACCTAGGAAGGAGAGGAGAAAGCGAGGATGAAGAAAAGGTGGAAGATTCATATGTAGAAGAGGAATAAGAAGCGATTGATCAAGATCAAATTCAGTTGATAAGGGTCATTTTGAAGATCAGAAAAAGACCCAGAATAGAAGTTCCTAGTTATTCCGGAAGAGTTGATCGACTGGATCAATGAGCTAGAGGAGTATTTTGAGTATGAAGAATTAGAGGACCCAGATCGGGTTAAGTTTTCAAAAATGAAGCTAAAGGGCCATGCAAATATTTGGTGGAAAGAGGTCTAGTTGGAGAGAAATTGAAGAGGAAAAGGAAAGATCAATAGTTGGGATCGCATGGTGGAGAAACTGAAGAAGCAGTTCATACTAGTGGACTACGAGTTAGATCTGCTAAAGAAATTGCAAGGGTTGAAGCAAGGAAATAGATCTATGAAAGAATAAATAGAATATTTTCACAAGATGATCATTAGAACAAGCCATGCAAAGGCCAATAAGGAGAAGGTAGCCCGTTATCTTAATGGGTTATGACTTAGCATTCAAGAGCAGCTAAGCTTGGTCAGAATGGCCGCCATTGAGGATGTGTACCAATTCTCTCTGAAAGTTGAAGAGAAGCTGAACAAAATATTTGGCAATAAGCAAAAAGGACAAGGGGGTCAAAGTGGAAGGGGTAGTGGAAGATCTTTTGGAAGCCGAAATGAGGATGAGAAGAAAAATGGAGATGTGGGTACCAGCTGAGAACAAAATACTAATAATTTCTACCACCCTCATTATCAAAATAGTGGTGATCAAAGAGGTCGAGGATGAGGAAGATTTGGGAAAGGATCCAGAAGAGGTGGTTTTAGAGGAACTTGTTTCCAATGTGGTGAAGAAGGGCATCGAGCCTATGAATTCCCACAACACCAAGGAAGAACAGACAGAAGGCCAAAAGGTCGTGGAAAGGTTGCACATGCAAATGAGGAGGCTCAATCTAATCATTCAGATGATGCTAAAAGGGGACAAGCCCTTGTAGTTAGAAGAGCCCTGGTGATTGAAGAGAAGGAGCCAAAATAGAGAAAAAATCTATTTTACACAAGGTGCAAATGTGAAGGAAAATGTTGTGATATCATTATTGACAATGGGAGCACCGATAATCTAGTGTCAGAAGAGATGGTTTTGAAGATGAAGCTAAAGAGGGAAAGGCATCCACATCCATATTAGATTGCCTAGTTGTAGAAAGACCACAATTTTTTGGTCAATGAGTAGTGCCTAGTGAAGTTCAAGATTGGGAGCTATCATGATGAGGTACTCTATGAAATCATCCCCATGGATGCATGTCACATGTTGTTGGGGAGGTCGCGATAGTTTGAAAGGTGAGCTATACATGATGGCCATGCAAACACTTATTCCCTAATGAAGGATGGAGTCTGTCATAAGTTGAAACCATTAAAGGAGGCCGAAGAAAAGGTATGCAGTAGTGCTAGAGTTTGTTATGTTGATGGAAGGAAATTTTTAGAAGTGAGGAAGCATGAGTGTATGTGTTATGCATTGATTCCTAGAATGGATAAGGAAGCTAGTGAGAAGGTGCCAGTAGAAGTTTCTGGATTATTTAATGAGTTTCAGGATATTTTTTATAATAATGTACCTGAGGGTTTACCACTATTAAGGAATATCAGTCATCAGATTGACTTGATCCTTGGAGCCAGTTTTCCAAATAAGGCAGTGCACCGAATGAATCCTGTAGAAAATGAGTTGAACATAAAAGTTCAAGAGTTGTTGAGAAAGTGTTTGATTTGAGAGATTTTGAGCCCATGTGTAGTACCTACAACCATAGCACTGAAGAAGGATGGGAAGTAGAGGATGTGTACAAACTCCTAGACCATAAATAAGATAACAATCAAGTACAAATTTCCCCTGCCAAGGATGGATGACTTGATGGACTATTTGAGTGGAGCTCAGTTCTTCACAAAGATCGATCTAAAAAGTGGATATCATCATATCCAAATTCGAGAGGGAGATGAATGGAAGACCACCTTCAAGACCAAGGAGGGTTTGTATGAGTGGTTATTCATGCCTTTTGGGCTAACCAATGCGTCGATCACATTCATGCGGCTCATGAACGAGGTACTGAAAGAGTTTTTGGAAAATTTTGTTATTGTGTGTCTAGATGATATTTTGATTTTTAGTAAGAATTTGGATGAGCATTTAATGCATATTCGTAGAGCCTTTGAGAAGTTAAGAGAGGAGAAATTTTTGATTAACTTGAAGAGTTTAGTTTTGTGTAGGAGTTAGTGTACTTGGGGTTTGTTGTCTCAGTAGAAGGTCTCAAAATGGACCCAGAGAAGGTGAAGGCTATTCTGGAATGGACCACCCCAAGAACTACTACTAAGGTGAGATCTTTCCATGGTTTGGCCAATTTTTACAAAAAGTTCATTAGAAACTTCAATATTATTTGTGCACCCCTGATTGAAACAATGAGAGG